>LR990295.1:22614480-22791980 GCA_905147355.2 Apotomis turbidana | reverse complement strand
ATAAGCACCTATACGCACGACTGTGCCGCGGCTCTTTCTCGCGCGAGAAATGTTACCTATCTCTCGCAGTAGGTACTGGGAGAGAGTGACGGGCGATGCTATGTCGCGCGACATGAGTCGCGAAGCATGGTTGTGCTAGACGGGCAGATGGCTGGTTCATATCTCGCACAGCGGATCAGTATTGCCATTCAACGCGGCCACGCTGCCAGCCTTCTGGGCACACTGCCAATACACGGCGATTGGGGCCAAATTTTCTATTTATAGTGTAATATTAAGTCTAGTCTTTAATTTTACTTTTAAATCATAACAGACAGTAACAGATATTGTGAAACAATTAATGTCATCATACATTGAAAGTTTTGGATAATCTACATTTAGGTATATTATTTATTTGGTACCCTGGCGTCTCACCGCCCTAGTGTATCATAAGCCATGGACATAACGCCATGAAAATTATAAGGCTTAAAACCGGTTTGATTTGCAAAAAATCAGTTTGACCATGACAAAAAAAACGGTTTTGGATCCCCTAATAATGTCTAGTCACCATATATCCGATTTCCGAACGTCCAATTCCCTGAGCCCGATATAATCGTGACCAATGTACTAATTTATTACTTTTAAAACGGCTGATAACGAGTAGAAACCGTGTATAAAGTTTATATATATTTAGTACAGTTTCATACCGATAAGTATTGGATTTTGATACGATTCCCGCGCTGTGCATTGAAAAAGATTAACATACCGATAATTCACATTTTATCTTTTGGCCCGTTTTAAACCTGAACGCGATTAAACTGATAAAGCCCTCACATTCGTAATAAAGCGGTGTTTGGAAACAATTTTGGCGCCATTTTCGGCCCACGTGTGAAAAATTGGCCAAGTTATTCGCGATATAAAATTGACGATAAAAGATACTGGCACAATGATGTCGTTTATGTTGCTGTATTAAATTGCGCTCGACCTGGGCACAGCTGGCGTCGTTTATGATCGAGACGTCTACAGTTCTGTTCTGTTGTATATCTTAAGACTTCTTATTCCTTCAAAAATGCTAATTGTTTTAGACATTTTTCTCTATGATCAAACGTGTTTCTTAACATATCATTGATGTTACTATCTAGAACAGAGCTATTGCGATTTATTGGTACCTATATAAGTATTTGAAACCTGCATTTTGAATTTTATATTGATAATTTTTGTTTCCAAAACTACTCTAAATTACAGAATTCAGTTTCGATCTTCGTTAAAGTAACATGAGAACTGTATTATATCATATATTTAGTAAGAGATATATGGTGCTTAATATACTCCATATTTTAAATCCATGCTTTTATTAAAATCAAACTTTGCCTGCCTTCGCGTTGGTCTCCACTTGTCTCTGTTGGTGGCATTTCGGGAACATTCCGTCGCTGGACATTGTGTGACAGATAAACCCAATCTTATGCAGGGATATTTCGTCTGTAGACAACAAAAACTCACCAAGTAACAAATACCTCACTTAAAGCTCGTATCTCAGTATGAATCTACAAACTGAGATTCGAGGTTTTGAGGAGTAATGACTGAAATGCTTGTGAGTCTTGCTTGTCACCAGGCGATTTGTAAGAGACTTATATTCGACTACACACTGAAACAAAAGAGAGATAGGCTCCCTGTCCACAGAAGCGGAGTAAAGCGGAGGTTTGTAAAAAGGGCCAATGCACTATTTGCTGTTTGCAAAGATTTAGCTCGTGTAATAAGTGGCATAAATAGAAAATGTGAGAAGAATCAATCAGTAACTTTTTTATTTAGATATAATATATGAATCGAAATTTGGGCATAGGTTTCCCAAGTCCCAGTGATCATTCGGAAAAAGACACCTCGAATGAGCTCCGCGGCCGTTATATAGACTCGCCCCCACCAAAAGTAAGCGGCTAGCAGGTTTACTGGTGGGGAAGGCTGGCACGTCACGCTTCGTCAATGGCTGGCATGGCTGGCTTGGCTGGCTGGCTGTGATTGGCTGAGGCTTGGCGTAACATTCGGCCGTCCTGAAACAATGATTGCTCCCGCAATGGGGAGAAATATGTTAGCTTTCAAGCAAGTCAATTAAATCTTCGGTTTCAAGTTGCTCATCAGAGCTGCTGGCACTATCAGATACAGGAACCGTGCCTGTATAGGGTCGCAAGGTATCTGCCGAAACCATACCTGTAAACGCTTTATAGCCTCTTACCCCTTTAACACTTCGAATCCTGTATCTGCCATTGCCAATAACTTTAATTATGATGTAAGGTCCAGAATAAATATCATCAAGCTTAGTATTCACTCTAGATGCACTACTTGTAGGGGCCTGTGTCCATAGAACTAAGTCCCCCTTTTTGTAAATACGACAAGGTTTACGCTTTTTGTCAAAGTTAAGCTTCATCTTTTCAGCGGCCCCCTTTAGCTTCGCACTAGCCTCCCTACGTCTAACGTCTACCGGCTTAGTCGTAGGATCTTGAGTGCCTACATCACAACGAGGCCTAGAACTCCTTGCAAACATCAAATCGTAAGGCTTATATGTAGTAGTGGCATTAGAAGTATTGTTAATTCCCCACAAAACATCAGGTAAACAATTAGCCCAATTGTTTGCTGCCTCACTCGGATCGGCAGCTCGTAACGCATTGAGTATCGTGCGGTTAGTGCGCTCTACCTGACCATTAGATCGGGGGCATGCAATAGAAGTTAAAATATGCTTAAACTGTTTATCACTGGAAAACTGTTTAAAGTTTCTGCTAGTAAATGCCTTCCCGTGGTCGCTCACTACCCTATCTGGGTACCCGAATAAACTAAATATCCTTTTGAGAGTTCTAACAGTTTCCACAGAGTTCACCGTGCGAGTAGGTTCGGCAATAACAAATTTGGAAAAAGCATCTGTCAAGACTAACATGTACTGATGACCTTTCTTTGTTTTGCAAAATGGCCCTAAATGGTCGATATGGACCATACGCATTGGCTCAGTCGGCTTAGGTATGGGAAATAGCCTGCCCTCACGCTTGCCATAATTACCTTTACCATAAGCACAATGTAAACATGCACTAACATATTTTCGAATAAAACGAGTCATTTTGGGAAACCAATATTCCTTTTTTATCAAGTCTGTGCACTTCTGTAACCCTACATGTCCTATGTCATCATGATGCATCTGAATTATTTTCCACCTAGCTAAATGAGGGCACTACAAGACGGTTTCCAGCTAAGGTTCTCCGATATAACCTATCATTTAAATACGCATAGTCCCTAGTTACCTCTGTGGACGCTGTCCCTGCCTTAAGCTGGTCAATAATTCACTTTAATTTGTCATCTTGGCACTGGACAGTATAAAACCAGTCAGACACTTCAAGCCGATTAATGTTCATGGTGTCCACAGGGTTCCTACTAAGAGCATCTACGTGTTTCATGCGGTCGCCCGGCCTAAACTCTATTGTCAAATCAAAGTCTTGAATAGTCAACCACCACCTAGCAATGCGCGGAATGAGGTCACGCTTTGTCAAAGTCACTCGAACGGCAGTGCAATCGGTTACTACTTTGATAGGTTTGCCTATTACATATACCCTAAATTTTCTTAAGGATTCAACTACCGCAAGTGCCTCAAGTTCATAACTATGATAAAAACTTTCATCTTTACTAGTTACCCTACTAAAATACATTACTGGTCGTAGTGAGCCATCCGTTTGTTGTTGCAATAATATACCGGCAATACCTGATTTACAAGCATCTGTATGTATCTCCGTAGGCAAAGCAGGATCGTACAGAGCTAATGTAGGTTTTGTACACAAACACTGTTTTAACTGTTGGAAACTGTTACACTGTTCACTACCCCAAGTCCAAGCAACATTTTTCTTTGTTAAGTCCGATAAAGGTCGCGCTATAACAGCAAAATTTCTAATGAACTTACGGAAATAACTGCACAATCCTAAGAATTGACGTATTTCATGTCCGTTTCTAGGGATGGGAAACCTTGACACAGCTGCTAATTTCGATTCACCTGGCTGAATACCGTTACTCGAGATTTCGTGCCCTAAGTAGGTGATTTTATCTTGTAGGAACGCACACTTACTCATATTAAGTTTTAAGTTTTCTGACCTGAGTTTACAGAGTACCCTCTCTAATATTTCAAAACCGGATTGAATGTCACACGAAGGCAGCAACAGATCGTCTAGAAATGCCAAAACTTCACACTCGTTCGAAAATTTATCGGAATGGTCACTAGTGGTGCTTGTTGTGGAATTTTCAGATTCACGTGCAATTTTTAAGGAATTTACTATTTTATTCATTAACCGCATAAAAACGGATGGGGCATTGGCGAGGCCGTATGGGACCCGAACGTATTCGTAATGTGCTTGAGGTGTTACGAAGGCTGTTTTATGTGTGTCTTCGGGAGAAATTTTCACCTGATGATAACCTTGTGCTAAATCTAAAGTTTTGAATAAGCGTTTACGTGCTAGTTTGGAAATTTGGTCATCGATATGTGGTAAAGGGTATCTATCCTTTATGGTGATAGCGTTAAGCGCCCGATAATCTACACATAGTTTTCTTCTTTATGAGAATAACTGGAGAAGCAAAACTCGATTCGGATTCTCTGATTATGCCTGCGTCTAATAAATCGGAGACTTTAGATTTGAGTATATCCTGCTCACTATGTGACATACGGTAAGGTTGACGATATATGGACCGTTCATTGGTTAATTGAATTTTCATTTGCAATAAATCTGTACACCTTAGCTCCTTAGTATTACTTGCGAAGCAATCATTGTATTTGGATAATAAAGTTATTAATCGGTTATGGTCGTTTTCATTTAAATTTTCCGCCTTTATCTCGTTTACATCGACACCTCCGATGGTGCTAATACTAGCTAGGCTTGTGTGCAATACGGAAGATACAACATTAGGCTGGCTGGTACTGGCTATAGGTACTATTGGCAACGAGAAATTGGCTTGATTACTAACCTGAACATCGTATGCAGGCGAAGCGTCGCAGCTTTCTGCCCTGGTCAGCACCTCGCCCTGCCGCCAGGTGATGTTTTGCGTGCCCGTGTTGACGATTTTGATGTATCCTGTGGCGCCACGCAGCATAGTGGCCGGAATGGAGTAGGAAACACCACGCAGCTCAAAATGTTGTGCATTAGTGACCACATCGTTGTCATCACTGTTGTCTTCTATGTTGACCTTGATGATTGATGAGCCAGGCTGAAGGCATTCTTGACTTGTAGTCTTGACCTTGAACCGCGTCCGTTCTTGAACCACGTCCATGTTTTTCGTAAACTCTTCTTGTTTGAGAGTGGCTAAGCCATTGCAGACTAGCAAAGTCATACCGTCGCTGTTTATGATAGGTTGGCCAACCAAAAGGTTAATAGTTCCCATGTCGACATCGGTGAGATGAGCCTTGCAGTGCATAAGTATACCATCAATTTCCAATTGAAAGGCTACTTCTCCGTGGCTGGCTAAGTGATCTCCAGAGAATCCCTTGAGAACAGTATTTGTAGGAGTCACGTCGAGGTTTAGCAGTTTACAAACATGCATAGAAAGCACGTTAACTTGGCTCCCAGTATCCAGGTACGATTTTACATATATTCCATTGATTTTGGCGACTTTCTCATACGTCTGGTTGTAGTTTTGTAAAAGCTTGACCTCTTTGATGCTATCCTCCGTTCGTGCCGCCGGTCTATGCGTCGAAGCTGTTGCCGCGGTGCAACGTGGAGCAATATGGCCTTGCTTACCACACTTAAAACAAGTTCTCGTGTCCGGTTGTGGGCAATTTCTAAGTGTATGACCTGTTTTTTTGCAGCGTGGACAGGGGTCTATGTCCGGGTTTATCGTAGTAGACTTTTTGTCGGGTAACTGTCGAGTACCGCTATCTTTGTTCGGCAGGCGCGCGTTGAAAGATGGCGGCTGATAGTCGTCTAGCGCACAAAGGAATCCTTCGTACAAGTCTTCTGGCCTGTCACACTGATAGGCTCTAGCGTTGGCTTGCAATGATGGTGGCAAGCCACGTATGATGCAGGATACCGTTGCAGAATCAGACAGTTTGCAACGAAAACAAATTGCAACTTTGTCTTGGTAGTACTTCGTCATAGATTCCGTTGACAGCTTCTTCCGGGCCATCATCTCGTCCAACATATTACCATAGTCGCGGTGTCGGGGAAAAGCGCGCGTTAACATTTGCTTCCAATCTGTCCATGAGTAATTATAGTCGTCCAGTCTGTTATACCATCGCCTCGCTTGGCCCCTTAGTTTCTCTTGAAGATGGAATGCCTTGGTAGTGTCATTCCAGCCGTGTATTTCGCCGAGTTGATCAATTTTTTTTAGCCACGCCAATACAGCGGTGCATTCTTCATTGTCGGGATCAAACTCCGGGATAAGTGACGCCGCACGATGTATTTTTGTCTTCGCAGCCGTGGGCAACTCGTCGTTGAGTTCTCGCACAGCCTTTTGTACTTCATCGTCTAATAATCGTTTCAAAATCTTTCGAGCTGGTGGAGAGTCATCGTCGTCGTGATCTTTTAGAGTACCCAGGATGTCCTCGCTAGATGCTGATGAGGAGTTCCAACCAGGTGGACGAACTAGGCGTCCCGTATCAGTATCAGGGAGGTTACGCTTCATTTTTTTGAGATGAGAGAGAGATGTAATAAGTGGCATAAATAAAAAATGTGAGAAGAATCAATCAGTAACTTTTTTATTTAGATATAATATATGAATCGAAATTTGGGCATAGGTTTCCCAAGTCCCAGTGATCATTCGGAAAAAGACACCTCGAATGAGCTCCGCGGCCGTTATATAGACTCGCCCCCACCAAAAGTAAGCGGCTAGCAGGTTTACTGGTGGGGAAGGCTGGCACGTCACGCTTCGTTAATGGCTGGCATGGCTGGCTTGGCTGGCTGGCTGTGATTGGCTGAGGCTTGGCGTAACACTTGATTGCTATATTATGTCTGCTCCGCTCCAGTGGACTGGCACCCTTATGGCTTTGTTCATTTCTGCCATCGAAGTTCTACTACTAAAAAGAAAATATCAGTCATTTATTCCTCCACACAAAAGCTTGTTAATAATTTACTTAAACGAATCTCGAACAAACTTGCGCCGGTAACTTAGTAAGTAAATATCTTGTAACTGAAAACTCGGGAGTGCGGTTTCATTTCCGGTTCCGGTACGTTGAAGTATTCAGAGCGGAACCTTATTGATGCGTAGTTCGATGTGCACAGAGTACGGTGTGGGAAGATAGTTCACTTAGGTTAATAAACGCCAGCCCATCTAGCATGACTGCGCTAACCGACTTTTTCCCCCATATCAAATAATTGTCTACCTCTTTATACAGTACTAGCTTTACCTCCATATTATGCTAATTATGAAAATGTTTTTTACGCTTTGGTAGTTAATTACGTTCCGGTGGTTAAATAAATAAAATGTTAAAGGACAATCTTACACAAATCGACCTAGTCCCAAACTAAGCAAAGCTTGTACTATGGGTACTAGACGACGATGTCTTTTCATTATCACAAATTTTCGCATTTATAATATGTGTGGGTTAGTGCGAGGGACACAAATGACGCTATGTCAGCGACAGGCGTGCAAAATTATGCTACCGCCAAATTACGAGTATGGTAACGCTTAAATTAAACAATAAGCGTAAGAGAAGGCACGGTCGTCGAGACAAGATAAACAATTGAATAAGAGGGAAAAACGGGGAAAATAAATAAAACATTGATAAAATTGTTAGTAGTTATCTTCCCTCTATTTCTAGGTAATCAAATGACTGTGTGTTATAGTTTAAACAGTTCTCTTTTAAATTGAATATCATTAAAAGAAGGATTATAAATCAATCGAATAAACGGATGCACATTTGTATGGACTGTATGGATCACATTGAACACACTCGAACTAAAATTAAAACAACCGGTATTATTATTTTTACCGCGGCGGCCCCAAGTTTGCATCCTAAAAACTTGGTCTAATAACTCTTTCTTATGGTTACGGTAACTTCACTTGGTTTGCTTTTATTCAAAACAAACTTTCTTTATCATAACTTGTCTATGATAGTAGCGAGAGAGCATACGAAATGAATACTCGTGGTAAATATTACCGCGAAAGCAATGAATGAATGAATGAATGACTGACGAGACGAGTGACTGGAATGAATACAATCCCTGGAACGATGGATTACTCTTAAATGTCAAAGTTGAACTGTAATTGCAACTTTGAAGGTCACAGGTCGCAAAATGTCGGATATCTCGATTTGATATTGGTTTTGGTAAACCAATTTATTGATCAATCAGTCGTGAGTGAATGGGTAAATCAGCCAGATTGGTTTCGTTATTATTCGGTTGACATTTTGAACTATTCCTTTACATTTAGGGAATTATCAATGCAACAATCATTAAAATTAACTTAAATAATGGAATTCGAGAATTAAGACTATTTATTTACAATTCTAAAATCGTATTCGGAGCTGAGACCCCTGTACCCTTACCATACCACGAGTTAACGTGACCGTACTCGCTAGCGACAGCGTAAACGATTTGTATGGAGAATAGTACTGCGCCCCTAGCGGTCACTTTGTAGAACTACGATGCTCCATACAAATTGTTTACTCAGTCGCTAGCGAGTACTGTATTTGTGTTCCTTGAATTTTTCGGCCAATTCGGACGCCGCGCCTGCCTTATGACACAGAGGTAGCATCCTACAGCCCACACTAGTTTATTACTTCATTTGATAGGTATTTATTGGTTATATCAATTACCTAGTTATATTATGATTGTAAAAAAATTAAAAATAATCTACGAAATAATTACTTAAGTACTATTGAGTTTCTTTCGGCTATCTTCTCAACAGCGGAAGCCTCTTGCGAAATGACGGTATATTCAGATTCAGACATGTGAAAGTGCCCATGAAACAAAGAATAAACGTTTAGATTTTGATTTTTGTGGTCAAAAAATCATCTTGTCATTGCGTGGATGTCACATAACATTCTAGTAAGCCTGATATAGATGTATAACTTGAAGCATCTCTGTTTGGCCCTATGGTTGATTGGTAGATAATGCCATTAGGCATTAAGTTCGCCATTTATACTGAGTTTTGATTTGTGCAGTAAAGATTAAATAAATATATAACAAAATAAATAAGGGGGATAAAAGTTTATACAACTCTTTCGGACTCAGTGCTTAATGAGCGTGTTATGTAAATAATTCCCTGATACAGTTTATATTAATTACGTTGCATGTTTATGGCTGGCATGCGCTATTGTCAGGGTTACCAAATATAAATATGTTTATTAATCGTAGGACGTGTATTTTCACAAACTCTACTTTAAAGTGTTTTATTAAGGTTCCGTACCCAAAGGGTAAAACGGTATTACTCCGCTGTCCGTCCGTCTGTCCGTCTATCACCAGGACGTATCTCATGAACCGTGATAGTTAGTCAATTGAAATTTTCACAGACGATGTATTTCTGTTGCCGCTATAACAAAAAATACTAAAAAACAGAATATAATAAATATTTAAGGGAGCTCCCACACAACAAGCGTGAACAGTTGCGTTAACTTTGCACCTCATTTGTATCCGGCGCCGCACATACTAGGTGCAAACTTAACCTGGCCAGTTAAGATCGGATGAGTGTATTTGTACGGAACGCTCGGTGCATGAGTCAGACTCGCACTTGGCCGGTTTTTTTTATTTTAAGTAAACTAACACAGCTACAAACAGGCTAACGACCTCTTCTCCTTTTCCTCAAGGCAAACTGTCTCACTACGCGCCACTACGCTAATACCCGTCAGCACACCATACTAGTCAGACGTCTTACGACTAGGCGTCGCATTACATAAACAATCAATAAAATACAGTTCTTAGGTGGCTAATACGAAGATCAGAGTAAACCATGTAGTCTTTTCTGTGTCTTTCAATGTGTTGTCAAAGAACGCCCTGGGCGAGTCGGAATGAATGAATGAATAAATGAATTAAGTGTTTATTCACTGGAACATACGGTTACATGAAAATCTTACAAATAGAATTGGCTTGCTCTTTCTCTAAGAGCAATAGAGAAACGTGCTAAAATGCTCTAAAATAGGTAAGCCGGTTGGGATCGGCTTCTAGACGCCACGACCCTGGTGTCTTAAAAAGCAAACCCCACAACACGGAAAATCTTTTTCACCCCGGGCAGGTGCGGCCGGCAAGCCCCGCCCCCTGCCATTAACTGACAATCGGATGCAGCCATACAAGGCTTCCGGCTTCACAAAGTAAGAGAAAAAAAAAAGCACGGAAAATCTGGTTCCAGAATTTAGTGGGTAGTGTATAGACACTATATATATGTGTATATACACTAGCCACTAAATTCCGATAGCAGATTTTCCTTCCGTTGGCAACCCTAACTAGACACTTTATCGAGCGGCGCTGTAAGTTATCGAGTTAATCAACCGATGGTCCATTACGCGACGGCATTCATCGACGTCGATTATTGAGAAAGCACGATACATCACTAGAACGAAGGTTATATAATTACAATATTCGATCAATTAAGTTACAGTATTATTCCTGTTAGTTAAGTGCAAATAACTTAGTCTCTTTCTTCCATGCAAATAACAAGCGCGAGCAATATCTGTACAATAGGAGTTTAGTTAGACTGATGTTGAATATACGACACCTAATGTAGTTACAGATTAATAAATTATAAATTTATGAAACATGTAATGTCTCATTTTGTTTAATGTGGGTACACCACAATTTTTATTTAAACTATGAATACAAAGATCAAAGCTTAAAGAAAAACTGAAAAAGGAGCTACCTGGTGGAAGGGACCGGGAATCGAACCCGGTACCTCTGGATTACCGGTCCAGCGCGTTAGCCACTTCGCTACCCTCGCTCCTCGTAGACCTGACGAATTTTTCCTTATGCTTTGTGTGTCGAATTTTGCATTGTTTATTTGAAAGGGTTCGATTCCCGGTCCCTTCCACCAGGTAGCTCCTTTTTCAATTTTTCTTTAAGCTTTCATCTTTGTATTCATAGTTTAGATTAATAATTACTCATTAATAATACCTACACTTATTATATTTTGGGGTTCAAAGTTTTGCGTTATAGTCAACGAGTCGACTATTATAGACGTGACAATACACTGCAATACAATTCTATAAATAAATAAATAACGGACAACCTCACACAACTCGATCTAGTCCTAAATTAAGCTCAAGAAGGCTTGTGTTATGGGTACTAGACGACGATATACGTACTTATATAGATAAATATATACTTAAATACATAGAACAACCATGACCCAAGCACAAATATTCGAGTTCATCACACAAATATTTGTCCTGGCCGGGATTCGAACCCGGGACCGCCGGCTCAGTAGGCAGGTGTCTACAAACCTAGCCAAACGCGTCGTCATGTCAATGCAACAATACTTTAACGCACGCCAATAAAAATTTACCAAAGTAAACAAACAAATACAATCTTTAAATAATGATAAAATAGTCTGTTGTCTACGTTCTTATCGCTAAAAAGCGATCTCTTCCGGACAATTAATGTTCGTTACCCGTTCGTTAATTTTCATTAATGTTCGTTAACCTTAATGTTCGTTAACGCATTCGTCTGGTAATTCGAACGTTGTCAAAAATACGTTAAAGTGTCAGTTTAACACTTTTACGGGCAGTACGCCGAGACGTAAGAAAGAACCCTCGTGATACGGCACCGCGTTTGCCCGTGAAAGTGTTAAGAAATCCGACAACTTCTTAATTTTCTTTTTATACTCGCGTATCTGTCAATTATAATTTCATAGACGAAATCACAATAACGCACGTTTTAATCCTGTATCATAATTCTATACTCTATGGTACCCGCTACAGAACTTTAATATTCATTACACATCTCTCTACAGTAATTACATATATTAGTTGAATAATAGATAAAAATTAAAATACTTATATAAAACTAAACCTAAAAATTAAACTAAATTTCGAACATAATAAGGTAAAATTACATTTAAAAAGTACTGTATGCAATAGTTACAGAATTAGGTCTTAAAATCTCGTACCTTATTTAGGCCACTCGGCAAGCCTTGTGATCTAAACGCGGTACTCGACTTTAAGAACCTTCACTGTGCACGATTGCATAAAATACTATTTCTTTCTCTTTTCACTTTATAATCGATTTAATAACATCAGTAGCCATTTTTTTTATGTAAAAATTGAACATCAAACAACAGTTAAACTTTCTACTGTAAAGCAAATAATAGTTTTCATAGTTATGGTATGAACTCAGCAGAAAGTCAAATATTGGATCTATCTTTTAAGATAGATCAGCAGAATGCTCGTTAATATCGAGAAGTTTGCAATAGCGTATTTTAGTAGAAAGTTGCACTAAATTAATACACATTCATTATATTCGCGAAAATTGTTGGTATAGTATAGTTTATGAAACTGTTTTTCGACAGGTTGCCTAGTGTCTATAATATGTATCGATTTAGTCCCACAATAAGCTCTAGTCTAGTAGGCTTGTGTTATGGGTAGGTACTAGACGACGATAAACATACTTATGTATATTTGTATCGCGTCGTCAATGTATGTTTATGTATATCTATTTATGTATGTGTATATTTACCCATATGCGTACTTGTTTTCTGTTAGGATCTACTTATGTGTTCCCTTCGCCTTCTGCAACCCCTTCTCTGTATTAAGTTAAATTTTTCATCAATTTACTACCCAAAGGTCGCCTGGAAGAGATCGATAGATAAGAGCAAGAAGACCGCCTGTTGTCTACCGTTATTTAAGAATTGTATTTATTGTGTTTCCTTTTATAAAATTTTCTTGATGTGCAAATAAAGTATTGTTGTATTAATCCTATTAAAACTTTCGTGAGACATATTTAATGATTTACACTCACGTGAAATTGTCAGGAACGGCCCGACATTGTTTCGAACTCATATGGAGATCTTATTGTTGTATTGTCGTTGCATAGTATAAAACAAAGTCGCTTCCTTCTGTATGCTTAGATCTTTAAAACTTTGCAACGGATATTGATGCGTTTTTTTCAATAGCTAGAGTGATTCAAGAGGAAGGTTTATATGTATAATACATGATAAATGTAACATTGCACCCGAGCGAAGCCGGGGCGGGTCGCTAGTATTCATATAAAGTAGTATGGAAGTGTTAAATAGTGGGCAAGGATCGAGTATACACATCGCATCGCAACATAAACATCGCATCGTTGAGATCAGCGCTGACGCGGCATCGCGCTTCCTAAATAAACTGAATTCCTGGCGAGGTCGCACCAGCGCACAACCAACACTGCACTGTGGTAGATGTACTCGTACTGTGACAGTACATAGGCGTGGACATTGCTCATAGAACCGATGGCTGTTGGGGCAGAAAGCTTCTTGAGTGGCGACCGCGGACCGGAAGACGTAGCGTGGGTAGACCCCCAGCAAAGTGGACCGACGATAAAAGCCCCGAATTATAAAATTCCACTGACCACAGATTTTTCCAAATACTTTTTAAGTAGACAACGATTGATTACACGCCATCTGCATCCGTCAGCTCTCAGCTAACTGATCGGCGGTCCACCGTTTCGTCCCATCCCAAATAGGCAGACCCGAGTGCATGCAACCATACTAAAATTTCTATTGCCGTATAGTGACACAGAACCTCTGTATCTATATGGACTGTGCGCCAGTCCAACGAAACTAGTACTAACAAGTTTAGGAGTTGAAGCTCCAGTTGGTTCAATTACAGTCCGAGCAAAAACGCATTACGAGCTAATGTGGTTACCCTAACGTGGTTGCCGACTCGAGCGGTTGCAGTTCAAAGTCAAAGTCAAAGTTTTATTTGGAGTAGGGAGTGGTAATGAAGAGTTAAATGTGGTTACATTAATGTGGTTTTATTTGGTTACACTTCCGTTCAACTAGTTAACTTCATGGTATAAGAAAATAAGGTACGCTACTCCGACAAGGTGAGACTTTTGACGTCGTCATGCTGTAAGGGCAATGTCGATATTAGGTCGGACCGTAATAGTCTCATTCGATAGTTAATACACCAGTAGCATAGACAAGGATAGAAATATCTTAAAACTGTAATGTGAAAGTGAGACAGAAGAGAGTTGTGAATAAAGATACTTGTTTCAATAGTACAACCCTATCAACGCTAATGATTGCTTGGTTGGTTCTGTGTTGCCAGTCTCATACAACTAAAATTAAAAATACTCACGATTAAAATTATTAGAACATAACATACGTAATGCGTAATCTTTCAATACTATATACTATACACTTTCAATCCGGAGGTCGCGGGTTCGAACCCGGCTCGTACCAATGAGTTTTTCGGAACTTATGTACGGAATGTCATTTGATATTTACCACTCGCTTTTCGGTGAAGGAAAACATCGTGAGGAAACCACCTAAGCCTAATATGGCCTAGTTTCCCCTCTGGGTTGGAAGGTTAGATGGCAGTCGCTTTTGTAAAAACTAGTGCCTACGCCACATCTTGGGATTTAGGTAGCCGACCCCGATGGAGAATTCATTCTCAAAAAACAAAGGCTAGGAGGATGATGAACATACGTAATGCGTAAATGCATTTTTTTGTGCTACTGGCGGCAAACAATTTATTCCTTATAATTAGGTAAAAAAACCAAAAAGCGGCAACTTCCTACCAACAATCAGTGACGTAGAAAGTTTCGCAGCCGGAGTGGCATATATGCCCTGGCAGAGAAAGTGTTAAAGAAAGCTTTCCTACTCAGCCAGCGGTCCAGGGTTCAAATCCCGGCAAGGGCAAATTTTAGAGTGATGAACACTAATAATTGTGCCTGGGTCATGGAGTTCTATGTATTTATTTAAACTTTATTGGACAAAACTAAATTCAGTTCCAATGGCGAACTTAATGCCTAATAGCATTCTCTACCAGTCAAGCATAAGGCCAAACAGCGATGCTTCAAGTGGGTGCAGAGTAGAAAATTTGTCGTTCGGAGAGCGTCTAATGAATACATGTATACTATGTAACATAACTATTGGCCGGGTGCATGACGTTAGCGCCACCTAGCGTTCACAACTTTGGAGGGGGTCTGTCAAAAGTGTTAAATAATGGACGCAATAAATATAAGGTAAAAAATTGAAAATATTGATTGTAGAGCACCTAACAAGTGCAAAATCTGTTTGTTTTTATGTGAAACACATTTGGTTCTTAGCTTTATTGAAGAAAGTAATTATTATACATATATGTGTTTAGTATTATTATGTCAATTTACTTCTTTGTTGTTTCCTTACAAATTAAAGGAAAAAAATAATGTTTTATTATGTTTGTGGTCAGATAATTGAAAAATTACTACTATTTTCAAAACTGGCTTCCAAAGCATCGGTCAGAACATAAGGTTTCAGCCTCAAACCGAGAGTAAAGGGAAGCTGTTAGTTTTGGCACATTAATAAACAAACAATAAGTAACATTTACAAATTATAAGTAATTTTACATTTCATATTTTTGAGACATTGTAATAATTCTATCATAATATTATTATTGCACTAAATAGATAAAAATATGTTCAGTTTAATACACTTAATACTTTATTTTTCTAGCAACAGCGATCCAATTCATTTTCTGATCTTGTTTCCAACTCGGTGTAGGAACGCATAACATTTGCAATTGCTATTTCGCCCTGTATTATTGCAGTTTACCACACAACACCTATCGTGACCCATTTTACTTATTTCAGTTTATTATTTTATAGTAGAAAACGTAAGCATTATAACTGAAAAGTATGACGTTTGACAGAAACAGAGAGGCCAAAGTTACCACTTTTGGCCACATCAAGCGCTGCGATCATTTTCGCTTTCCCTACGCGACCGCTGCACCCGGCCAATTATAAATACAGATGTTGAGATGTATATAAACTTTTATATTTATCTATGTAAAGCCTGACCAGAAATATATGAGGATGCGCCATATTGCGGAATTTCACTGGAACTATTTTCTTACACCGGCAATGATTTTATGATGGTTTGTCAACAATGTCAATGTCATTCGTGGTGCTTTCTTTAGAAGACAAATAATTAAAATTATCCAAAGAAAATGCCGAAAACCATTTACAGTCGTGAAGGTGAGATTATAATTAAAGTGTACACGTGTTTACTACACGAAAAACAGTCAGGAAAAGAATGCATACCATTAAAATGCTATTACGACGTTAACATAGTGGAACTGACAGGTATTTAAACTAATGTCAATATACTGGGTTGCGATTGGTTGCAAAATTGTGAAATAGCGCCCTCTTGACAATCCTCATATATTTCTGGTCAGGCTTTAAGTATGTATATCGTTGCAGAGTACCCATAACACAAGCGTACTTAAGTTTAATTTGGGACTAGATCGATTTTTGTGAGGTTGTCTGATATTTATTTATTCCTCCCTAGCAGTGAACATGTTATACAGTGTGAGATAATGCTTAACCATAGGAATCGTAGTTACATTGTAATAATAATAAACCATTGAACATAATTGCACCAGACTATAAAATGACATTATAGTATAATATTAACAGCAGACTGTTAACGCTAAGTGTCCATCCGAGTCACGGCCGAGCCCGAACGTTACCCTCAAATCGCACTAACTGTTAAGTTACTTTGGGACTGTTAAGAGACCTTCCTCGGCCATCATTGTCTTATTTACAAACATATAATTGTATATTTCGCAGTCAAAAGTGTGAACTGGTCAAAAGGACTTTTAACCGACAAAAACAGGCAAAACTACTTTTGACTGAGCGTGTTGGTCAAAAGTAGTTTTGCCTGAAAATCATTGGTTAACAGTACTTTTGACTGTTCCTATCAGTCAAAAGTGAATTTGAATGATAGAAAAAAAAACCTTTCAGAGCAGATCCGACTCGGCCGGGTTCGGTTAGGTTAGTTTTTTTTATATCCCTAACCTATATATTTCGTTTATCGATGAAAATAACGGTATTCTGTAACCAACGGTCAAATCCGATAAGTCAAACTAATTGTATTCCTCGCACATTTGTTTGTATTTATTTTCTGTTGAGGTGTGCAATAAAGAATATTTTATTCTATTCTATTCTATTTATTATTTTAGAATTTCTTAGTATATTTTCCCTAAAACCCATAATATTTTCAGTATTGTACGAAAATCGTTTTAAAGAACCCATTAGGTTATGTTAGTTTTCTAATTATTCTGAAAAATTAACAGTTTAGGAAAAAATGGCTTTCGGATAAATGATAATTTAGCGAAACATTACCGATGACAAACAACAATTTTGTTTCATATAGGTAACCGTCTCACGTCTTATTTTTTGCTATTATAATCTAATAACAGTAATAACGGCCAAGGAAAACATCGTGAGGAAACCACCTAAGCCCAATAAGGCCTAGTTTCCCCTCTGGGTTGGAAGGTCAGATGGCAGTCGCTTGCGTAAAAACTAGTGCCTACGCCACATCTTGGGATTTAGGTAGCCGACCCCGATTGAGAATTCATTCTCAAAAAATGGGACAAAGGCTAGGAGGATGAATAGTAATAATGGCCAAAGGCCTCTTAACAGAGAAATAAAAGTTAGAGGGTATCACTCCCTGGGCCCCCTTAACCGGGCCGCTTTAAATGTCAACGAGCTTAGGGTACCTTTGCGTTGACTCCCTGAATGACCTGACGATAAATAAGTCTTAGTGAGAAGTGATATTCAGAAATCGAATGCTGCCTTTTCACTGAAGCGGTGCCGAGATAATGGATTAATTAGCCCGTCTAGCACAACTATGCTTCGCGACTCTTGTCGTACGACATAGCGCTACCCGTCACTCTCTCACATTACTGCACAAAAAGAGACAGGTAATTGTCTCGCGCGAGAAATAGTCGCGTTTGACAGTTGTGTTGTGCTAGAGGTGCAACATGACGCGATACGAGGGTCGTCGTCGTACCTAACGGATACCTAAATGAGTCATTTTCAAAAAACGTGTTCATAGTTAAAGGCCTAATAAAAACAAAATTTCGATCGCTTCTTGCGTGTTACGAAAGCTACTCATACAAAATGTATGGGTAACTATCGTTACACAAAGGAATTAATTAACTTTTGTTTAATTAAAGCCCTTAACTATGTACATGTATGACTCAAATCACGTATTATATTTAGGACTTATCAGTTGTATGTCAAACAAACATTATGACTTCCAATATTAGGATAAAATGGATTTCGACTTTAAAGAGCGTTATGGTACAAGAGCATTAAATAAATAAATAAGTATTAAGGGACAATCTTACACAAATCGACCTACTCTCAAACTAAGCAAAGCTTGTACTATTGGTACTAGGCGATGATATACATAATATAGAAATACATTATATTATGTAGATAATATCCATGACCCACTAACAAATATTCGAGTTCATCACACAAATATTTGCCCTGGCCGGGATTCGAACCCAGGACCGCCGACTCAGTAGGCAGCTGCACTACAAACCGAGCCAACCGCGTCGTTTTTATCATTATGGTAAATAAACGTTATGTCAAAAGTGTTTTCCCCTTAATTTGACAAAAAAATACGAAGGTCGCTAGTTCAAGCCTCTTTAAGCTAGAATTGAACAAAAAATGCTAGTTCCAAAAAAAAATTAAAAAGATGGTCAAAGAATTTGTTGTCATACACTGCCAAATTAAGGGTTAAGGCAAAATAGTTTAGGACAACTGTTAGGGATTTTGAAGGAGACCCTGCCAGCAAGACAGGTTGAGTCGCGCGAGAAGAGAAGTCGCAGGCTGCGCCTTTGTGAAGCCCGAAAGAAGTGCATTTGAATCTGAGGATTGCGATTGGTCCATTTCACACAGCTCCGCTCCAGCACAGGCGCGACAGCGGCCTATCGGTGTAACTCGGGCGTCGGTGACCTTGTAATGCCGAATCCTTCGACGAGGCCTTCACGTGAAATCCCTTCACCCCCGCCCCGCGCGAGTCCCGCACTCACCCGCGCTCGGCCCTCGACACGCACACATAGCCGCGAGTTTTGTTATACTGCACACAAGTGTCGCTGTCGTTTCTTTTGACGTTAGTATAATTATATATTTTTTGGCTCCAGTGAAAAGGTAACCTTATGGGTGTATTTCACGTAACCGTTTGCTGAAATATAGAACTGAAGACGACAAGAAACTTGACCCTGATCCCTGGTTTTGAATTACATGTTTATTATGACAGGATGGACTTAGCGCCGACACAGTCCGACTGCATTTGAGTTACTTTATAGCTGCAAAATTGGAGTTTAGATGCAGTTCTAATGCAGTTGATAATTGCATCGATGCTGCAAAGGAAGTTGCGTGTAGGTACGTCAGCATCAAAGGTAACTGACATTTTAACACTGGTATTTGTCAAATTGCATACTAAAATAGTCAGTTTTACTTTTGGTGGTGACTGTACCTACTGCAAATGATCTGTAGCGTCTGTGTCGGTCTTGAGGTTGTACAATGGCCTGCGAAGGTGCAGCCTTGGGTTCGAATTCCGGCAAGGGCAAGTATTATGTGTGATCGACATCTGCTTTCTGTGTTCATTGAGATGAACACAGTCAAGGAAACACGCACGTACTTTTTCGCTCGTCGCGTCAACACGTCAATATCACTTAATGAAACTCAAACAGCAACAGTCGATTTAAATTTATAGGTTGTGACTATTGTAGTGTATGTGGTTTCAGTTTTTAGTTTTAGTTTTAGCAACTAGTATGTTTTACCTTCTTATTGATTAGACACCTAATCAATCCTATAATATAGGTTCAATAACTGATAACTCATTCAATACCAAATCGACATGTTCTGAAATTATATCTAAATCCGTATAATTTATGCCGTTATAATATGTACTTATGTATCAACACTCAATTATCGTTTTAAAAAGGCCTCCAAGTTTATTTCGCAAACAATTTACAAATATGGGCCGATATAATTAAAATTACTCGAGCAATTACCTGTTTTTAATTGAAAAACACTCATTATAATACGGAGAGCTATTAACATCTCGGATCCCCAATTTTGACTCCGTTGTGGCCCACGCGGATGGGTTTAATGGGTTTCTGGATCACATAGGAGTCGTGGGCATTCGTTTGATTTATGGTGCGTCGTTAATTTGTAATGAAACGAATGAAGGTTTATTGCTTAGGTGACACTCGAGACGCAGAACATAGAAGTAAAGAGTTACATTTTAGGTAAGTACCTTTAATGTTTTAAATAACTTAAAAAGGCAACACCACAACAGTAGATTAAATTACGCAACTTCTAATATCAAATAAATCTGTTTTTTTAGTCATGTGTATAAAATCGGTTTCAAAAATGATGTGGTCCTTGTGTTTTTGGAGCAGGAGGTATAAATAAAACAGTATTTTTCCTAAAGATATATCTAATATATTTGCTCTGACTAAATAGCTTTATACAGTTGTTAGAATAAGAACTCGAAAGTTTATCCAATAAATTCGTTTTATTATTCTTTACAATGCGGAGCAAATAATACTCGTAATACACGCAGACATTGCAGAAACGTATTTTTCACACAAATTGACCTGTATCAAAGTTACTCCCAAGGAAAAATAAAGTATTTTCTATTTCCATTGTGTTTCATGTTGTTTTATAAATAAAAATACTTTATTTCTGAAATCGCGACTAAAGCTTTTCTTAGAAAGTGATATTTAATACATTTACAATCTTATTTTATTATTCTGTTTTTTACAAGAGTATTTATTTTGATGCTGGTATTTTGTTATACTTTCTTTCTAATGATGACTTTGGGGTATAAAAAAAAAATACTTTTGTCTTTATTCAGAAAATTCTGATACACATTTGATTACCATCACTTTCATGGTAGGTAGTAAGTTTAATAAATAAATAATAATAATAATAATAATAAAGGCGTAGGGATGTGACGACCCCATCGCCCGCTGGTTTTACCAGCGCAATCAGTCACGCAGGGCAGCTTATGGCGAGCTGTTGGGGGATAGCGAACCCACGTACCTGAGCGCTCCTGGGGGATCCTGACGGGGGGTGATGGGTCGGGGCCTCCGCCTCTGTCTTGCCTTAACCGGCCGGGCAGAGTGGAGTCGTGAGAGTTTCGGCTCGGGGGTGGATGTGGAAACGTAAGGGGTTAGTTGGCTTCGGTTTAAAGCCCAGTATTACACCTCTCCGCCCTTAGCCTTCCGCACCGGTGTTGCCCTTAGGCCACTTTATGTATCGCTATTTTGTGGGGGCCCATCTAGCGGGAGGCGAGTCATCGTGTACCAGTCCCATTTTTGCTATGAGACACTTTTGCTGGTAGACGCCCGATAGTCTCAACCCATAGCCCAATTAGCCAGTCCTCGGCCATTTCATCCCCATAGCCCAATTTGTATTTAGATTCCATGTCTCCATCAATAGTTCTTGCACCTAGCGGGCGCTGTCTCTGTGTGCGTCCCATGACATGGATAGGGACAGTATCCGCTCGATGTACACCTTGTATTTAATTAAATTGTCGAAAGGGCCTCTACGCGTTGGCTTCGGCTCCGTGCACGCCTCACAAAGGTCCGGGACACTATTGTCCCGTGAGCGGGTGCGATATACAGGAATAATAATAAATAAATATCGGACAACGTCACACAAAACGATATAGGTACCAAATTAAGCTCAAGAAGGCTTGTGTTATGGGTACTAGACGACGATATACGTACTTATATAGATAAATATATACTTAAATACATAGAACAACCATGACCCAAGCACAAATATTCGAGTTCATCACACAAATATTTGCCCTGGCCGGGATTCGAACCCGGGACCGCCGGCTCAGTAGTTTATACATAATCTCTGACCTTTAGGCGACTAATAATGTTGATAAGGAAAAATTACTAGGTATTCAAAACGTCAAGAAACGCTTTTAAAAAATGACGATATAGAAAAATTACGAAAAAAATTAGGTCGAGGAATAAAAATGTCGAAATAGAATTTAGTCGAAGTATTAAAATTATTAGGCTCGACAAGATAAGGAGGTCGCAAGACGTACCGAGAATGCCTGGAGGAGCTATTGGTCTATGAAGGACCATATGAAGGGAAACCTCCCAATATCGTTAAAACGGAAACTCATGGACATGTGCATTTTTCCAATCCTGACCTACGGAGCACAGACTTGGTCTTTGACAAAAGTTCAGAAGTCCACCCTCAAGGTTTGTCAAAGAGCCATGGAACGCAGTATTCTGGGCGTAAAACTAACTGACAGAATCAAGAACACAGTACTGCGTTCCAAAACGCTGGTAGCTGATGTAGCCCAAGCGGCCGCAAAGCTTAAATGGGACTGGGCCGGACACGTGTCTCGCATGCCGGACGACCTGTGGGCTAAAGTTACCACCGAGTGGGTCCCACAAAACAGCATCCGGCGTCGTGGTAGACCTCGAAGGAGATGGCGAGACGAACTTGACGCCTTTCACCGAGACTGGTGGGAGATTGCTCCGGACAGGGACGCATGGAAGAATGAGAGGGAGGCCTTTGCCCAGCAGTGGGACGATATAGGCTCTTAATAATAATAATAATAATAATTAAAATTACTCATTTCACTTTGCCGGAGCCCCGCTTCGCGCTTTTTATAATTAAAATTAACCTAGCATTAAAACCTCTCATGTCTCACTCCTTGCCTGAAAGGCGCGCTAGATTTCTAGCTTCTATCAAAGCTCACCTGAAAGGGCAGTATCTATTCCTTTCATAATTCGCATAATTATTCAGGCCCTATATGTGTGATTGAATGTTTGTCATGTTTTTATCAATAAAAATAAATCTAAGAGCTTACAGACTGTAGCTATATACGACTAAGGGCCATATTTCGTCAAAATATCAACATATGAAACGATGAAGTTACTTGATTTGATATTCGCGGTTTGAGTGAATACATACATTTTCACCACAACGTACGTCCTAACAGAATATGTAACAAGAACATTTGGCAAATACATAATAAACCGATATAGTAGTTCGTAATGCTTGTAAAGTTGTAAATCCGCACGGTTTCTATGCAACGGGTACTGTGACAACGGTTTCGAAGTTTCTGGGACTAAGCCACTTAGTCTATAAAGTTTATTCGGAGAATTTGAATAAGGACGTGTCCTATACGTGGAGAATACGTAAGTACTTAAATGGAAGCTTAAGCTTGTTTTGTAGTAAAAGGTAAATAAGTTATATTTAAATAAGAAAGATGCACATCCTTTTTTTGTACTAATTTTACTGTCTATGTTTTTTATTCTTTTTCTTTATTTTTGATGTATTTATTCATAACATTTTTGTTTCCAAGAAAAAATAGTGCTTTTTATTTTAAGTTTTTAATTATTATCCTTATTATTGTAGGTATTAAAAAGTGTGCATTCTGGTTGGTTAACACGTTCGCTGCGGGACCGAAACTGACGTTTTTTCGTATGGTGCGTTAAAAGGCCGATTGGCCTGTTACTTAAACTATCCAGCAGTGCGTTGTAGGGCTCATAGGCCTGGTAAGGTATTGACGGATATTAAAGACTGTAACTATGCGAAAACTTAAAATGTTAGATAACTACCTATCAATATCAGTAGTAGACGAGTTGGTTATCTTAGTGTTTGCCTCGCCCCGGGTTCCTGCTATTTACTTAAGAGGAATAAATATGTAAAAGTGTAAGGTCTTACAACCCGAAACCGCACTGAATGACAGGAAAAAATAGAGAGTTATTAGTGATGGGCAACAACTTATCGACATATTATTTATAATATCGTTTGATAAAAAATAGATATGGGCCTTATAGAAATATAACAAGCATTAATCGTTTTTTACATTCCACACAGAAAGGTTATTTTTTACATTTTTATTTGTTTCTCGGCTGGTGAGTGCCCCACGCAGCTTTAACATCGCTTACATCATTTATTTGGTCGAGACATCATATTAACGGCTTTAAGCCACATCGAAACGTACACAGACACTAGGAGATATTGAATTATGTACTATCGTAATATACGTCCAATCGCGATAATTACGTCACAGTCACAACACTAATCGGAAGTAAACAATGCAATCACCTGCAACCAGTGCGGGAGGGGGCGGAATGACCTTGTAATCTATGTCAGGCCTTTCGACCCGATATCCGCAAGGAATCGAAAAAAATATCACCCAGTGCGTTATCGGGCCGAAAAGCCTTAGCACAATGTTAATGCTTTATTATGCTGCCCTTAAAGTCCTAAATTCAAACCTATACTTGTCTCTTTTGTACATGCAGAAATACTCATATTACAGCCGCCGCAACAGAGGAAATTCATCGTTTCTCACCTCCGCACAGAGTGAGAGCACATGCATCGGGCCTTTCGACCTTATATCGCAGCGAACGTGTTAATTTAGTTTCAAAGAAAAAACAAGAAAATATTTTGATTAATTAATACCTCCTCGAAAATATACATTTCAACGTCTGGTCTATGGTCAGGTTTTAGATCGTCGTGACTGGAAATCCTTGAGGAGGCCTTTGCTCCTTGTTGTAATGCACACTCCATCCTTCTTCTCTGCATTAAATCAAGCAACCCTCGGCTTCGAAGTAGTGTTAGATTTCTTCGTGTTTTAATTATTCGCTAGTGCTAATTAAGTTGCCTATTTTTTTTATGACAGTATCCACCTGGGTAAATTCTGTCTGGGTAATTTATGTCCACTAATTAACCGGTTAGAGATTTTGGTTACTCGTTTTAACGTCGATATTCTTGCGCGTAAAGACTTTTATTTCGTAGACCTGGATTAATAAATACGGACCACAAAGCCGATATTTTGCTGCTCCTAGCAGCAAAATATCTGTATTTAAGTAGCTATCTCAAAAATAATATTAGCTAGTAGTTACAAGCCCAAATTCCATCTGATATCTCGGAGGCATCTCCGAAAAAGCGATATAGGTTTGCGTCTCATTTATATGTGACGCCAGAGACACCAGGCGCAAATTTGACTGTAGTGATATGAAATATCACTTTTATGCAGCTCGCATCGCAAACATCGCGTTTAAATGACAATTACAGGCGATATACCTAAGATACCTGGGTGGGACATCACTTATTACAGCGCTAATAAATCTCAAAGAACACTCGAACTACTGCCCTGGCTGGAAAAGTAAAAAAAAGATTATTTTACAAAAATGTTGGTCACCCTACACCTACACGCCATGCAGCTGCCCTATTTTATTCAACACTGGTTCATTCGACGAATTTATCTGTACACGTTATTTTGACTGATGACCGGACATTTCCTCAGAATTTTTTAAATAATGGACACAGTTTACACGGAATTTTCAGCATTTTTTATATCCTCTGAGAAATTCATAGTTATTACGTTAAAAATTGTGTCGTTCATGTCGTTGGATTATGGAACACAGCGGGATTCCGGGTAGAGATGTTAACACGGATACATTAATATTCTATCTATGCTATTATACAACTCTGGATTTTGTATTCAAAAACACTTTTCTATGGAGGTCATGATTACAGGAGAAATCTTACTAGCGTGTTTTGTTTTGTAGGGGCGCGCGGCGACACGCCAGTCTGGCGACATCTGTTGCGCATAATTTCCATTGTGCTCTCATCTCGTCGAAGCGGTTGGACAATTTTTTACAATTTTGGTCCAGGAATAGCTGGACATCGAAAGATATATATTACAAAATGTATTTTTGAAAAATCATCGATAGGTGCATGTACAGTACAGTAAGCCAAGAAACTGAAAACTCGTGAAATAGAGTCCAAAAGTGGTAGCCCAATTTTTTGGCTGACTGTAACTATGTAAAAATTATCAACTTAGGTATAAAGGTTTATATTTATAATTACAACAGTATGCAGTAGTTTGCCCTACGTAGTCGCTCTTTGCGGCACCATTATAAGACTAAAGTTCTCAGGACGTTTTGGCCTGCTACGATTTCAAATCTTATTATGCAAAACATATTGTCAAATTTAACATAATGTCAAATCTTTGTTTATTTTTACAGATTCTTAGGTATTTATTGTTCACTGAACATTTGTAAACAAAGCACAAATCATTTCTCAAAGGTTCCACAGCATTTCCTTATCAATAGACATAGCAAATCGAATCGCCGTAAAAAGCGTCACAAGCAGAAAAACTAGGGTAAATTCTCCAATATTTCTCCATGAAAGAGGAAAGTAGGGCAAATCGGACCATAAATCATAAGCTCACGGATGACGTCGTATAAATTATTCAGGGGGTGCCGGGGAGGACGTGTCCATGGTAAGTAAAGTAGCTGACTTTAAATGGTTTTTAATGATTTTTGGGGACACAGTTTGTATAAATGGGTTTTTTATTTATTAGCGCGCATAATTTATTAAATTTTTCTACGTCTATGATACGAATTAGAAACGGCGTTCATCCACCTGTTCATTGCATGAAAAATATTGTATTTCTAATTTAGTATGTTAAAAAAAAAATACAAAAATGGAACCGACTTCGATACAACTAAAAAGCCAAAAATAACCCTTTCAATCAAGTAAAGATTACATTTGAATCACCTTTCGAAGTCAAACCACTCAATTATTATATTTATATAATAGTTTATGTGAGGTTTAATTTGATATAGAATCCGTTTTTTAAATAAATGGGTTAAAATACTACTATAAGAAAAAAAATAACAAATTTTTATTAGTCATAGCCTTGCTAGGATTTTTTTAAGCAACCCATTTGCGGCACATTTTTTTAAATACTAAATTTGACACAAAACTCTTTTCATCCATTAAACCCATCTGTTTAACGTCGTATCAGGTTCGCATCTTACACTATCTAGGTCGGTGTTAGAAGAAGAAGAAGAAGAAGAAGATACATTTATTTTGCAACCAATTACATTTAAATTTTACATCTAAATAATTGAATTACATTTTTATATTAAATTTAACCTAAGATCTATTACTTCAATAGAAATTCTATAAGCTAAACGGTGTTTTGGTTGCAAAAATGGAGTCCACTCAGCATATGTCATAGCACTCTTGAGCACCACGACGCTGATCTTCCGTGGATCCAGATCAGGAAATGTGTTAAACAGCGTGCCGTGTAGTGTATCTGTGTTGGTTTGTGTAAAAAGATAGATATGCAAATAATGGGTTGTGATGTTTTAGAGTCACTAGTCGACATTTAACTACTTGTATACTTGGTGTGCATAATCAAGTCAATGATATACTACCACTCCAGACAAGCCTAACTGAGACGCGCAATCATATGTCAAAGTTCGTCCTTCTCACTCTGAAGCTCGACAAAACCCTCAAGCTAACCGCCCGAACATAATTGTTGTTGTGTCAATAAATACTCCTTTAAACGTTTTTTAAAAACAAACAAAGAAGGTGCTCTTCTAATTGGAGGAGGAAGATTGTTCCAGCATTTCGTAGCAGCATACCGAAAGCTGCCACGAAACGCCGCCGTACCATGTCGCGGGCATACGAGCCGGAGGGCCTGTCTTTCATGCGCTCGTGAAAATATATGGAGTAAAATATATGGATAATATGGAGTAGAGATATGGAGGCTGTTTTTCTCTTATCACTTCAAACAGGAGTGAGGCCAAGTGATATGCTCGGCGAGCCTCCATCTTTAGTAGACCACCCTTGTTTAGGAATGGAGTAACGTGAGCACGAGGAGGAACTGGGTAGCAAAACCTTACACAGGCGTTTTGGACGCGTTGAATAAGTCTCTTTGTTCGTGATAATAAACACTGCCCTAAAACTGTATCCGCATAATTCAGTTTTGAGAGAATTAAACAGTCACATAATTTGATGCGCATATCAATGTTTAGATAGTTTCTGACTTGGTACAAGACTTTAAGGCGGAAAAAACAATTACGGACGGTTTCGGCAATGTGTTTTTCAAAGTGCAGCGTACCATCCATGCAGACGCCTAGATTACGAGCCTCTGGTACATACTCTAACTTGTCGCCATCAATAACTAGATTTGGCTCCTGGGAAAGAATCTTTGAGATTTGATTTTTCGAACCCAAAACCAAGAATTTTGATTTAGATGCGTTGAGAATGAGACCATTCTGTGCACACCAGTGAGTGATTTGATCTAGGTCCTGATTTAGCTTATCAATGGCTTGCTCCATGTCATTGGGCTTGAAAGAAATATATACCTGTAAATCATCGGCGTACATGTGATAGCTACAGTTACTTATACATTTTATAATATCTGCACAATATAAAATAAAAAGGATTGGGCCTAATATTGATCCCTGAGGAACGCCTCTATTCACAGGTGCCGCGTCTGACACCAGAGATGAACCATCAGAATTACGGACCTCGACAAATTGCGAACGACCTTTTAGATAACTATCGAACCACGCAATAGTGCTAGGATCGAATCCATAGTATGAAAGCTTAGACAATAGGAGTGTTGTATCTATGGTGTCGAAAGCGCGTGAGAAGTCCAACAGCACCAGAATCGTTCCCATTCCTACATCCCGTGCTGCTAAAATATTATCAACTACATCCAGAAGGGCTGTAGCCGTGCTACGTTTCTTTCGGAATCCAGATTGCATAGCGGGCAAAATATTATTTCCTTCTAAGAAATCCGTTAATTGTGTACAGGCTATTTTTTCTAGGATTTTAGACATCATTGGTAGTATACTGATAGGCCTCAGATCTTTCAAGTCCGTCGGTGGTGATTTTTTGGGGATTGGCTTCACTACTGCTACTTTCCAAAGATCAGGGAACACACCAGTGTTCAAGGATTGGTTTACTAGGGCAGTTATCACATTCAGCGTACGCGGCAATGTTAATATGATCATGTCCAGAGATATTTCATCAATCCCTTGGGCCTTGGTTTTAATGGACTGAATCACCTTAGCCACGATCACCTCCGATACAGGCTTCAATTTAAATATCACCGAACCATACCTATGGAACTCATAAAATGTAAGTTGGGACAATTTCAGATTTATTTCCCCAGGCACATTGAGAAACTGTGTATGTATGAGTTGCGGATCATTTAAATGCGGAGGTAGGTCGTAGTCTTTCTTCTTAAAATCGGCAACATTTCGTTTAATATTCTTCCATAGAATACGAGGCTTAGTTGTGTTGGCTAGGATGTGTTTCCCAAAATAAGCTGACTTTTCGCTGTGCAAGGCATTAGTAACAACTTTCTTTAAATTAAAACGTTTTGTTAAAATTAAAACGAAACTTACCTATATCATTTTATGCAGTTCATAAGCAGCTACTTACAACTTTTGGTTCCGATTATTTTTGAAAAAAGAAAAACATTATGAATAAATTTATGAAACATGTAATGAGACATTATTATTTTTAATGTGGGTATACATAGCACATTTTTTTATATTAAACCTTTGATCTTCCGCCAGGTTACGCATTTCTTTACTTTGTGCTTTGATCTTTGTATCAATCGTATGATAAAAAACATTTCTTATATCAACGTGAGCAATGGAAAATGTGACTGATATATTGGACGAGACAAATTTACACAACCAATGAGACAAATATGAGCATTTATTCAATTGATTGCATTTTCCTGAGATTTTACGATCGTTGCGGGTTAAAAATTCATTGATGATAATGATTTCTACTGAAATGAGACAATTAATTCAGTTGAATTGTTTTGAGTTTAATGATCAGATTCCGAAATCTTTGTGCTGTTATGATTAGGAAAGTCTGCGTTTACATTACAAATGATATTTATTTAATAGCAACTTTAGAGATCTCTCCGGGATATTAGTGATTTTGATCTTTTACATATTGTTTTTATTAACTAAATATACATTGTTGATTTATGATGACATACGGCACTGAACCGTGGTCGCTCACAATGTGCCTCATAAGAAAGCTCAAAGTTACTCAGGCAATGGAGCGAGCTATGATCGGAGTTTCCTTGTGAGACTGAAATGATGAGATACGCAAGAGAACCAAGGTTGTAGATATAGCGCTGAGAGTCACCGAACTTAAGTGGCAGTGGGCGGGGCACATTGCTTGTAGATGGCCGTTTGGACAGAATGGTTCTAGAGTGGCGACCGCCCCAACAAGGTGGATCGACGATCTGGTTAGGATCGCGGGCAAAAATTTGATGAGGGCGGGGCAAGTCCGATCGTTTTGGAGAACTTTAAGAGAGGCCTTTGTCCAGCAGTGGACGTCTAATATCGGCAAATATGATGAATAGTTTCAGAAATTGCATTTACTCGTAATGGTTATTGTCAATTAATTAACTTTGATTACACACGTACATAATTTATGTTCGGACATTACGGACTGTCATTGCTACACATTGTCCAGTGAAATAAAACCAGCTGCTTAAGTATTGTAAAGTTAGCCAGATGTTTAAAGGTCGCCTTGCATGGAAAGCCAGTATCCATCTTCCTTAATCGGTGAGGATCTAGGAGAACTGGATTAAAACGGTTTGTACAGCTTTAAGTAACGAGAATTAAGGCGGCATTCTTGCAATTACTAGCAGCGGTAATATTATCTAATGAAATAATGAAATAATGAACTTTATTCTGCAAGTAGGCCACAAGGGCACTTTTACATGTCTGAGTCTACCGGCATTTCACAAGAGGAGACCACTGTTGAGAAGAAACGCCGAAGGAAACTCAACAGTCAGTCATTTTTTCAGAAAGCATAAGTACTTAACTATTACAATGATATGAACTTAACTATACGTAGTTCTACAAGAAAACATATTAAAAGTGTATTTTAAGACATAAGTGAGGAAAAGTGTAAGAATAAAATAGAAACTACAAGAAAGCCTGACGGTTTATCACAATGTATGTACGTTTGACATGCTTTCTTATTAGAACTGTGTCCCTTAAACTAGTTAGGTACAATCTAAGAAGGAGTCAGCTACGCGGTTTCTGGTTCAGGCCATGCATTTTTGTCTGTCAGATAGTCCTCTACTGTATAATATGCTTTTGACATTAGAGATTTTTTTAAATAATTTTTGAGAGATGGAAAGGCTAATTTTAAAACATGATCAGGTAACTTGTTATAAAAATGAATACATTGGCCTAAAAATGATTTACTTACTTTACGAACACGAAACTTTCTGCTAGCAATTTTATTTTTATTTCTAGTGTTAAAACTAGACATCGGAATTTTTTGTAAATGAATCTAGGTTTCTAATAACATACATAATACTCTCATAAATATATTGGGACGCTACAGTTAAGATGTTTATATCTTTGAAAATGTCTCTTAAGGAGTCACGAGAATTTAGGTTATATATAGAACGAATGGCTCTTTTTTGTAGCACAAATATAGTCTGAATGTCAGCTGCTTTGCCCCAAACCAGAATACCATATGACATGACACTATGAAAATAAATATGATAAACTAAGCGAGCTGTATCAACATTACTCAATTGTCTGATTTTCCTAACGGCGTACGCCGCTGAACTTAATTTACCTGCAAGAACTGCTATATGTGGACTCCATTGCAAATTACTGTCCAATGTTATACCTAAGAATAATGCCTTATTCACTATTTCTAAACATTCACCATTTAGTAATATAGTAGAATCTACCGCCGTAACATTCGGTAAAGCAAATCTAACACATTTAGTCTTCTTGGCATTTAATAGAAGATTATTAGTAGTAAACCAGTTAAGTACTTTCTCTAGTGTGCCATTAATTTCCGCATAGTCGGTTGATTTCCGGTGAACCTTGAAAATTAATGATGTATCGTCAGCAAATAGTACTATATTACAAAGATTATCTACTATAGATGGTAAGTCATTTATATACACCAAAAATAGAAATGGACCTAAAATAGAGCCCTGTGGCACTCCTAGCTTAACTATAGCTCCATTGGACTGGGTTCCATTTACATCCACTGTTTGCATTCTATCACTGAGATATGAAGACATAAGGCTTAAAGCATTTGAAGACAGACCATAATGTTCTAATTTCAAAATGAGTGTTCCAGGATGAACGCAGTCGAATGCCTTAGAAAGGTCGCAGAAGATCCCAATTGCATCACAATTGCATCATCCCAGCTGTCATAAATGTGTTTAATAAGTACAGATGCTGCATCAGTCGTGGAACGTCCCCTTGTGAAACCGAACTGTTTACTAGAGAGTAATTTATTTCTATTGAAGTGTCCTAGTAGATCTTTCAACATTAATTCTACATTATATACCTAGGGTGGTGAATATGTAAATGTCCCAGATCGCAGGTGTTTGTGGCCCCAAACGAAGATTCATAAATATGCAATCTGGGGCTTTAGGAATTACCGCCCGTGGTTTGTCTAAAGTTTTACGTCTTGCCTTAGCTAGGAAGAGACATTTGCTCCCGGCATAGCGGGCAGAAAATCCCACTAACGGCCTAGGGTGACGTAAAATATAAAACAATTAAAAAGAAGTCCCTAACCTTTTTTAAGCATTAATGATTTGACGAATTGAAGAAGAAATTGATTACTAGTCGGAATATTTTTGTGCCAAAACAAAAGGCACAAACGCCAAAGCAGCTGGATGGATATTAATCAATTTTGGCACAACACATTGGTTACGCTACGCGGACAAAATACTGAGTAGATCTCAAAAGGTGCAAAATATTCTATACAAGTTTAATTTCTACTAGTTCTCGCTCCTCGCATCTGCAAGCGTGACATTACCTAATAAGTTTAGCAAATTACTACCTGAGTCTTAGCGTGTAGGTTACAAAAACAGCAGATAATAGGATAATAGCGGCGGGTAGGGCGGGGCAAGACAGCCCATGGGCAGTTTACTGTGCGTCCGCTGTGGGGCCATAAAGGAAATTATGTTATTTTTGCCCAACCTCCCCCTTCCAGAATTATGAGCGTAAAATTTTATATATAAACTATGTAGAAGGTGCTCGCAACTTGGTACGCGTATTTTTTTTATAGCTTAGTTGGGTAAAAATTATCCTATAACCGTCTTTGGATGTCCATCCCTGTACCGAAATTGGTTAAAATGTGTCCAGCCGTTTCGGCGTGATGCGAAGACAAAGGAAATTATGAAAACAGGTTGGCACGGCACCGCGCACCCATACAAAACAAATGACGATCCTGCATCACGCTTTTAAGATTATTTCTGAAATCATGACATCTTTCCTTAGAAAACTAATATAGCACAGCAGATATAGGTACCATGTGTTTACGAATTATGTTGATACAAAAACCATTTCTGGGAATAGGGCTCTTATACTGCAATAAACAATTGGATTGTTATAATATAGCACCTGTAAACAGTAATTCATATTTAATGCTTCATCCTTCACTTGTCCTTTGCAGTAAAAGCTACAAGACAAACCGATAGTGACGTCACGGCAAAATACTACGAGGAAAAACAATAAAACGTATCTATTTGACAGACATATGAAATTATTACCTTCAATTGGCCTATATTTTACGATTTTCATAAAACGGAGCTTTTTAGGTATATATTCACAAAGTAAAATCACAAGCGTGAAGACACAATCGGCGACAATTTATTTTTCTCTGTAATCATTACAATAGAGATTGTATATGACATCTCATATTCTTTCCCGTCGTTCCAAGAACTCTTTGTAGCTTTACACGTGGAATAAAAATAAAACACCTAACACACACTACCTTAGACGTTTTCATTTGAAAAGGCGAACATATATGAAGAACGATGTTTCTAAAATATACGAAACTAGCTTCGCCCCACGGTGTTACCCGCTCATCCGACGGGAACACTAAATTTTTTCGGGATAAAAAGTACCCTATGTGTTAATGCAAGGTATCAGCTACCACCATCCAAAATTAATAAAAAAATGTCCAACCGTTTGAGCGCGCTAGTGGAGACGTAACAAACATACACATAAACACACTCACAAACTTTCGCCTTTATAATATTAGTGTGATTATTAACAATCATCATCATTATCATCATGTCAGCCGATAAACAAATACAAATACAAATACATTTATTGAAAAAACATAATGTACAGAGAGGCTGAACTAGGGTTCCCCCTGTGTTTCAGGCAATGGGAAAGCCTTTACATTATTTAATTTAAGTATTCATCTATATTAAAATAATTTTATTGTAGCTTCAATGCTAAAATTTACACTAAAGAACTAAATTAAACAAATATTTTTAACGACAGCCAGTAAGTTCTCTGTATCTTCGTAGTTAGGTCATAGTTTGTAGTGACTCACGAAGCGTTTTCTTACATTGAGCGTAGCTAAGTGGATATAGGTCGTCCAGTTTCGCATTTAATCTATTGTAAAGAAACGGTTCCAGAAATATGAAAAATCTTGTAGAAAATGCGTGTTTTGCTTGCATGTTATAGGAGCAAACAATATCTTTACACGTCCACTGCTGGACAAAAGCCCCCCAATGTTCTTCACAACGATCAGTCTTGCGCCGCCCTTATTTCCGCCCGCGATCCTAACCAGATCGTCGGTTCACCTTGTTGGGGGCCTTCCCACGCTGCGTCTTCCGGTCTTCGGCCGCCACTTAAGAACCTTTCTGCCCCACGGCCGGTTCTACGAGCAATGTGCCCCGTCCACTGCCATTTAAATATGGCGACTGTCTGAGCTATACGTATTTACAATACAATCTTGGTTCTCTTGTGTTTTTTTTTGGGGTTCTGCCTGAGGGGCCAAAGACGAGAGCCCTTGCTTTTGTTTACGTTAAAAAAAAAAGAAAAAGGTTTTCTTGTGTACTCAAAATAACAATACTTTTGCGTTATTTCTTTTTTATTTCCAGGTAGAATATAGTAATGTGGTAAAACATCACAGTGTAAAACGACGGGGCGAAAGGCTGGCACAATTGGGTAATTTTATTGTGGTAAACGCATAATGCATGTTGTGGTAAATGCATAATTGTAGTGTTTATTGGGCAGATGCTTGGGTTTCACATACATTTTTGAAAGGATATGCGAATCAATCGTTTTAATTGTGTTTAAAAAACAAAGTTGCACCACCTGCACCTTTACCTTTCTGAAAATGATATACTTTATAATCATCTTTAAAATGTTTTTGAAACAGAACAAAGAAAAAGTTCACAATACATAGTACATTACATACCAAGGGCGGTGAATTCGAGAATGTCTCAGATCGCTGGTATTAGTCATAAATATGCGGTCTGGGGCTTTACGAATTACCGCCCGTGGTTTGTTTAAAGTTTTGTCAACCTTGGCCAGGAAGTGAGATTTTCTCCCCGCATAGGGGGCAAAAAATCACACGGCCTAGGGTGACGTAAAGAAAAATAAAATGATGTCATCCGTAAGCTTGGCTTGACATAGTATAGATATCAAACGTGTGAATAAATCAATTAATTATAATATTTAACATTTTTTATTTAAATTGGACAATGAAATTAAAATGATACTAAAAAGATAAAACTGAAGAAGAAAAATCTAATATAAAATAAATATAGCTAAAATAACTCCAAACCGTCCCGAAGACGCTGGCAGCATTTCCTCGCTGAATCGCAATGCTGATGCGTTGTGCGAGGAAGCTGCCAGCTCTTCGGTCACCAGTTGACTCAATGAGCCTTTTACTGAGGTCATTAAGGCGATTGTGGGCACTGTGATCCCATGGATATGAATATAGGTTCCTTTCTCAGTTTTGTTCAACCAAGAGAAACCCTGAAATCCTTAAGTTCCTTCCGGGTTCCTTCAGGAAAGATACCCAAATCTGAATTAAACCTAATTGACTGCTATTGAATTTTTTGAACAACTAGCTTTTACGCGTGGCTTAGATCGCGTTTTATTATTTTTCAAAAAAACAATACGCTAGTAAAACATATACATTATCTAGATATGTTGGCTTGCGGCTTCTAGCCGGGGAAGTCGTTACTTCCTGTATGTTCTTCGGAGCTGTTTTTGTGGTCAAGCCTCGCCAAACCTCGCACTCATTCCAAAGGTCACAATTTTCCGAAAGATTAAGCGGCACCTCGTTTGTTAAATGATCGGTTCCCAACGTCTCAGCAATAATACTGGCAGTTTCATATAAGGAATCCGACAGATTCTCTTCAGGGATTTCAATGGAATTATCTGATTGGGTTGGTACGGCTGTTGATCTGTCTATTCTGGTTCCCTCATTTTGAGAGTCTTCCGATTCGATTTCGCACCGTCATTTTGACGGAATGACGTTTTCCGTTTCGAAAAAAAAAATCGATCTCGTTATCGCTACCTTTGGTTAGACTGGGTTGTATTTGGTGGGAGATTTCTTTTACTTGAAGTCTCAAATAATCTCCCGTCCCCAAACGTTAGAGCACAAATAGATCAATTCGCATTGCCAGTTTATTTCCGAAAACGCAATTTTTCAGGTTGCCGAACTCTCCTTCGGCTGACGACGATGTTGCGATCGCGGCACCTCGTCCAAAATGCGGTTGCATGATCCCAGTCCAGAGAAAAAGATACGGTAACAACTGCTTTCTCAATCATTGTGCGAATTTGGGATTGTGACACCCGTTAATTGTGTTATCCTTCTTCGATTTTTCAGCAATGCATTCAGCGGCTGCATATATGTTTAAGGAACATGTTTTCCAATCGGAAGCAGGGGTGGTTTTCTGATCACAATAGTCTGTGTCACTGTCGTTCTCAGTCTCACTGTGTTGTGCGGCGTCGCTATCATCATTTGCAAAATCTGTAAAAAGTGAAGCAGTGCCTTCAATAGCGTTTTTCAAGGCATTCATGCAAATTTGAGCTGGAACAACCTCCCTTATGCTCCCTATGTACTCACTCAGAGACACGGCGACAATGCTTTGAAATCGCTTTAGGCTTGGCCTATGCATCCTAAATACAGTCTGCGCGCTGCCGTCATCACCTTACTTTTTAGGCACTTCCATCTTGATACCATAGACAACAAGTGACTCACATCTAGCTACGTAGCCGGTAGCGTTTTAGGTGTATACGATGCCGTAATATCTTTGCAAGTAATCTTGCAAATCGCTGTACAGCTATTTCAGCCGCGATATTTACCATGGTGCGGCCAAAATCACACCCCACAATAGGTGGGCGAGGTGAGCCCGTTGCCAGCATGTATCTTAAAAACTGAGCAATTATTAGTGACCTTTAATCTGCGGAGAACATATGGAAGACCGGTACGCTTCCTTCGGTGGTCGCCAACAACCACTGATAATGGAATACTTGGGGATCCTCCTTATGTCTCCGTTTTTCAATGCATGCTGTTGCGTCTACTGTCAACACTGCATTGTTATCTATTTTGGTCCTAGCGATATATAGGTAAGTGCTGCTGTTCTGCGGTCCAATAGATACAAACAAATTTTAATATCGAAATGTTATGTATGAACCAGCTGATTTGCCTTACGTGGCATGATGGAGTAAATTTAATGGAGCGTTTGCCGAGTGTTAGTCCAGGCCGTGTATTTTGAACAATTTTTGCTCTTTCGCTTTACGTAGGACTGCGGCGTTGGGTATTATTGCGACGTTGTTCCCGCCGAATTTCTTGAGCCTTCTAGTTTCTTCCCTCTTGGATGTCACTGCATCTTTCTTTTTCGTTAATTATTTTTCTGCAAACCTTAGCATAGTGATGTCCTCTTAATTGACGTTTCTTTAAGCCAGTATGCTTTGAGGCTTTGATATTTTCAACATGATAGTTAAATATAACGTCTATATCTTTCGATAGTGATTTCAACAATGTCCCCGTTATTTTAGAACCACATTCGATACAGATCCCAGTAAACACAGCATAATATCGTGCTGTAGCCCTAGGAGTGGTAATGTTATTTTTTTATGAAAACACGCTATCTAGAGCGCTGTGCTGCTGACATAAACGCTTTGCTAATATATCTGTCCAGCCTTGTTGAAAACTCCAGTACATACGCCCACCGGAAATCTTTTTCCTCGGGCTCATTTCGAGCCAGTTTTTGGATGATAGGCCAGCCTTATATTTTTCGGCGGGTGTCTGCTGCTGGATTCACTTAGATCGATATTAGCACTACACGCGGTAATTTGAAAGTTGCGATAAACCTGCTTAGGTAGTTTTACCCAGTTTTCCCTAATTCAGATTAACGTGTTATTTTTGCCCTATCGCTGAGTAAACATCCGCAGCAAACATTTCAAACTTTAAAACGTTCAAATAGATCATAGTAAGCTTGACGAATGTTACAAAAACATTTCTTTAATATGTAAATCTGGATTAGAGAGTAAAAATACTACTATTTTTCATGTTACATTGTTGCAACTATCTTGCACAGTTGCATATTCAGAACAGGTGTCATAGATTTGGGAAGGTGGGGTTATCTTTTTTTATACTACAACGGTGGCAAGTCTTGAAGAACCGCATACTGTAGCCCCCGGGGAAAACCTCGGCAGGGGGAGCTCATTTCATATGCGGAGCTGTCGCGGTAGGAAGTTCCTCCGGAAACACACAGTTCTCGACCATTTAGGCTCCAGTGTGTGAGGATGAACACCCTGCCGATAGCGACCAGTGCGATGGATGGCTTTTGTACTGTTTTGCTATTTTATTGTTCTTTAGAAGGTAGGAACGATTATCGCGCTGGTGAAATATTATGAAGTATTGAAACTCAGTCCAGTCGTTTAGACCTTCCATAATACATTGTACACATTTCATACAATTCTTATCTTATCTTAGAACAAATAGTACAAACGAGTTATTGTGGAAACCAATTAGGCTTCAGGTGAACTTTAGTAAGTGTCCGCCATTTTCAATTAAATTCTAAATAAAAGTGTTTGACCTCAGGACAGACAGACCAAATCCCGTTAATAATGATCACCCCTAATTATAAACTTTTTCACTTAGAGACGTGACTTTCTGTGGATTTGTGGACTCTTCCCACTCTAATTAAAGTAACAAAAGAAAAGTTGGAGACAAACAACTTACAGCTGTAAGGTATGAACGTGTTCTCATTTATGTAATTATAAAAAAGATAATAAGAGCCCAGTATTTGTTGACTATTAAGCCCTTATGTAATAAAGGCGATCTTTTCTCTTCTACGTAATTATACGTCATAAGAGCCAAGCATTTGTTAGGAGCATAAGACCTTTTGGAATTATGATGATGCCGACCTTTGTAACCAATGAAATGACGGTAATGGTTTTACAATATGAATTGATGTTTGCTATGTGGTCCCGGATGGGCGCAAAATGTGAGTCGAATTTAAGGAAGTTTATTTCGGCTTCAAGGTTTTGAAGTTTGAATGATTAACTAGAGATGAAAATTCGACATTTCCAATAACGGCGCTGATTTATTTAACTATCCATATTATTCTAAGATACGTTTAGGTACTTAACTACGGATGAGTTAATCACATTCCAGACTGTTGGTTGCACTGCTCTTCTTCTTCTTGTGTCGTATTCCTCATTGCTGAGGGTGGAACCTCTATTTATCACTCTTCGGACGATCGCTCTCCACTTATTTCGATCTACTGCAGACCGCATGGCGTCGGGAAACTTGGTGACCGTTCTGTCTCGAATCTGATCAGTCGATTGTCTCTTTCCTTCTGGTCTTCTTCCTTGAATCTTTCCTGTCTCTAAGAGCCTTTTTAGTCTTTTAGTCATTCTTCTTCCTGGCTATATGACCGAAAAAGAGTATATTATATTAGTTCTAGGCAGTATTATTTTGGATAAGTGCATACAAATTTTGGATAATTTTTTTATTCTTCACATTGAAAATGCTATCGAACCTGCGTAGGATGAACCCAAAAATGTTCTGGAAGAAATAAGGATTCGGGTTTTTTTTTGGAAAACGCTCGATGAGCCTACTACATTGTAAACGGATGTTATGCATCTAATCGATATCCTTGCATCCAAACTGAGTGGATCGTATAATAAATTGTGATATTATGCACCTGTGAATGGCGTCTGAGCAGCATGCAGTTCATTTCCGCGCGGCAGCCATTCAGGGGCGTATTCTGGTTTATTATACTACCTACCTAAGTTCAGCAATCCGGAACAGCTCATGGTCACTGGCAAGGTCAATGGGAAGCGTCCAAGGGGCCGATCACCGCTGAGATGGTCTAATCAAATTCTTTCATCACTGAGCACTAAGCTACACAACTTCATGATGCCAAGAACAGATCAGTATGCATGGTGACCCAACAGGGGAATCACGGCCCTTAGTAATGATTAAATCAACGCGAGGAGGAGCACTTAAGTCCAAGAAGCCCAGCCGCTGTTGTGTGACGCAATTCCAGTATTGAGAGGAAAGGGACAGGTAGTATTTGAAGCGCGACCAAGAGTCGCGTGTCAGTTATGCTAGACGTGCCGCGCTGATTTTCACCTTCCGCTTTATCACATGGATGTCTAAAAATCTGGGCTTATTATTCGTCATATCATCATCTTAGAATAGCCTGAATGGTTATCAAACATCCACCTATCCATGCTATTCCAAGATACTTTTACTTGACTACGGAGGATTACTCCTCAGGTCAAGTAAAATCACAACGTTCTTCCGCGTGAAAACCCATGTAAGCATTGTCAACGCGTGTTGTGCATCTAATCGATATCCTTGCATCCAAACTGAATGGATCATATAATAAATCGTTATATTATGCGGCCGTGGATGGTGTCCAAGCAGCATGCAGTTCATTTCCGCGCGGAAGCCATCCAGGGGCGTATTCTGGTTTATTATTTACTACCTAAGTTCAGAGATTTATTTTAGAACGCCCCGCCTTGGTTTTGCACCTTTCGCTTCTACTCTTCGCGGAAGTTAAAATGTGTATTTATTGTTTCAGTAGAAGGTACCAGCAATAACCGTGTAACCCTACTTACCGACTTAAAAAAGGCAGTTATCTATTTGGTTTTGTTTTTCTATTATTAATTTATTACTATTTAGTATGTTTGTTACCTTAGATCTCTGTTATTTATGAACCATTATCTTTTGTTTCGCAGTAAAGGAGGTATATTCAGATTGGTTTTATTAAAATTTGGTGTAGATCTGATAAGAGAGTCAGGAGTCAGCTCATTAAAGCCCTTTAAATAGATACCCCCCATGATAGGATTCAGAACACAAAATTTCAAAATCCCATGCAAAAAAATATGACGTCATAACTCCTTCCTGCACTAAAATTCAAGATCTTTCTCCTAATTAAAATGTTTTTAGGGTTCAGAAGGTCCATACTGCCAAAGGAAACCTGATCATCACATGCCGTATATACTTAAGCGAACACCGCCCACAAGGACATTATTATCATTACACGCCTCGCTAGTACAGTTTCCATCAGATATATCGCAGCATATAAGGCGTTCATAACATGAACGCCTTATATGCTGCGATATATCTGAGGGCGACTGTACAGTCAACCAATTTGATTCCTAGGCCATTTCGTACCTTGTCACAGTGAACGTCAATATGAAAGCCGCTTGAAATCTCATATCAGTGTCATTGTGACAAGGTTCTATAGTAGCCTAGAAATTAAATTGGTTGAATGTACTTAGATGTGCTAACCCTGGAGTTTCTTTATGGTTGCCATTGCAGCGCAGTTAAAGATAATCAGGTAATGAAATGGTAATGAGCAAGTTTATGCTCTAGGGGTTTATAGGTTTATTATCAGGTCATTATGGGTAAAAGGTTATACGACTTTAACCTTTAATGTTCATAACTGAATATTAGGTACACTTTTTTCCTTGACTGCGCACCGCACAGCAAATGTTTTAGTAGATTTTATCAAAAATAATTCGTAATTTTTCGAATGGTAACTTTTTATTTAGTAGAAAATATGACAACGAAATATTCATTAAATCAAATAGAAAATAGCTTGTAATCTGAGATAAAACAAAAATGGTGAGTATATACCGCATCACACACTATCTCGTAACCGATTTGTATTTAGACTCCATTCAACTCTACCGAATTGAATGGAGTCTAAACGCAGTCGCTAGTGAGTGCGGTCATTTTATACTCTCGGTAGCGGTACTGACCGACGAAACAGAAGGCAGTTTTAGAGTAACAAAATATATATAAAGGCAGGTTACATTTTACTTTTTACAATCATAAAATTCTACTTCAGAGCATTACATTTTCCTGTTCTTTCCTTTATCTGTTGGCTAAAAACGTTTTGTGAGCGATTCCATTCCTGCCTCAACCCGCAGTCATTGGTGTCTAGAATGCTATAATACAAGAACTAGGACTATCACAACAACAGCACAACAGGCAGTCCAATATACAAATTTTGTTTTCTTGCAATGCCAATCGTTTTCAAACTTGACTGTGTATTCATTCATATTGGCTCTTATAGCTTGTACTAACTGATCCAATTCAATCAACCAGGTTAGAGTAGTGCGCTACTTAAGTAGGTAAAGTTCTTAGTAATAGACAGCTATAGTATATACACTATGACATGGTAGGATGGGAAATAGAATGTCTGGAACGATCTTAACAAAAGAATACCAGTTCAGGCATAAAATCAAGTAATTCAGAGGATACCAGTCTTTATTTAAAACTTCCGATCAGGGGGGGGACCGAGACCTGGCGCAAGCGTGATCGCGTTTCTCAAAAATGTTCCCCAGATCATGGCAAGAACTTCTTCCTGAAGAAGTAACGTTTGATAGAATACAAGCTAGGTACACAGCGTAACGGATAGGTATGAACATGTATAGACAGGTATCCAAAGCGATATTAGCCAGTTTTTTTCAACCACGAACTTCTGCTCTGTGAGTCTAGTTGCATGAGTTATTCGTTTCGTTTTTCTGTTGGTTGAGAGCTGCCGTGCACTGCGCCACAGTATTAAAATTGAATTCCATAGCGCGGACATGTAGTCCGTTAAACTCTTTCATTCGATCAGTGTATATACTGTTGTTAATTATATGATCAATGTTGGTCGACGTCTTAAATAAATTCTTATTTTTGGTCATTTTATAACTGGTGAACTAACATAGGTACAGTTCAACACGCTCAGCGTAGAAGTATAGCGGAAGCCTTGAATACCCAGTTTAAGAGGTGGGTAACGAAATGTACAACTATTTAGTCAAAGCGACAGTGGTCAGTTTTTTTCGTATCATAAAATTCTGCTTTCTGAGTATAAATATCCAATCTGTTGGCCAAAAAAGGTGTACATGCACGTTCTGCGTTCTTTGCTTACGACCTAATGATCTGTGCCTGGGAAACTATAGAGCTAGCCATATCCCAATAAAAATGCAAGCCAGAAGCCAAATCGAGCAATTTACTAACGTGCAATTCGAGTGACTGTCAAATGCGAATCTCATTGTTCACACTTATTTGCAGAAGTAAACTGTTTTAATCAACAATGCTGGTCTACACGCTTTTCGGGTAGGACAGCTCTTGTACCAGCACTTAGGAGTCGAATTAGCCTTAAAGGATACTAGTTCTCTTTTGCGGTTCGGTTGTCGATGCAGTTACCAAAGCCTTCGTCCCAAACTACGGGCTATTACCTTTATTCTTCTATTTTGTGCTTCGGATCAGTGAGGGACGAGGCGCGGCTTGTGGAGACCGCTGAAGACTAAATCGGTCACATCGGGTCTTTTTCACATTACTATGTGGATTACAGTAAATATTTTATGTGATTTATAATTTAACTGGATAGATTTTGTGATGTTTAATCTAAAAGCTTGAACTGTATGTTTCAAATTAGCGGATGACGTATAAAGAATGACAGTTTCAAATTTGGTGAATACTTTTAAAAAGTTTTACTTAGTTTAAAAAGTTAAGCAATATTTGGCAATATCAAGGCAATATCTATAAATTGAAAACCGGCCAAGTGCGAGTTGGACTCGCGCACCGAGAGTCCCATACAAACACTTGCTATCTTAACTGGGTTAAATTAAGTTTACACCTGGCATGTATGGCGCTGCATACAAATAAGGTGCAAATTTAACGCAACCGATCACGTTTGTTGTATGGGATCCCCACTTAAATATTTTTTTCATACTGTTTTTAGTATTTGTTGTTATAGCGGCAACAGAAATACTTTCAACTGTCTAGCTATCACGGTTTATGAGATACAGCCTGGTGACACACGGACAGTGAAGTCTCAGTAATAAGGTCCCGTTTTTACCCTTTGGGTACGGAACCTTAAAAAATGCTGCGAGCAAACACCTTTAATCCTTGGATGTAATATAATAATATTATTCTTGCTGTCATTGACGTAATAATTACATGGACACACAATCAGACGGAAAAAATGGCACCCTCCCAACTAATGCAAAATCACAAATCGCATTAGTTGGGCGATCAGTCTCGTTTAGACCATGACACGTGACGGGTCTCAAAAGTGACTTAATTTTCAGTGAAAAATTACAGAAATAACAACTATAAAATAAAGGAACAGGGCGGAATATTCTTTTTTACTTGAGTTCTATTGATTAATTAACGAATCCTATGTAAAATCATAGCAATTTTTGTATTAGAATTATTAACTTTGTCCCTACAAAATGCACCTCATCACAGAACAAAAATCGAAGGAGTCGCTATAGTTTTATATTTTATTAATAAATTAAGGAGTGCAATAAATAATTATCCCATTTTTTGTATTCAAGATTCCCATTCTCAACAACGTAAAAATGGAGATCACATTTAGCAAGAGACAAACGCGAAGAATAATTGAAGCCAAATAATTCGTCTCTCGTGTGTTCGGCATAATCATGTTTTTTTTATGTTAATCAACAGAAGCGTAAAATGATAAAATTCATAAATTACAAAAAATAACTCTGTTGTTAATTGTTTTATTTTGTCACAGAGTCTAGACACTGTCAGTTTAAACCTTTGAACGCCAAGAACACATAAAGGCGACGGCGACGTGTGCTGCCGTGCATACCTACCACGCCACCGACAAATAAGATCAAACTTTAAAGGGTTAATAATGTCAATATTTTGCACTTGTATTACTCTCATTTCGCATACTGGAACAAGGAGAAATAATTTCATTATTACTGATCCCTTCTATCGGAAACTTTTTATGCAGTTGTTAAATAAAAACGTAACTAAATTTGGTATTAACAATTTACAATAAAAACGTGTCTAAATTAGTTATTAACAATTTACGAGTTTATTTAGTTCAAACATAAAATATATTTTAATACCTAAATAAAATAATAGTGAAAGATAAGATAAGATAAGATAAGAAATCATTTAATCAAGCAGGATTCGTTGAATCACCTTTGCATCGTCATAATCTACAGTATTAAAATAAGTAATTAACAATTTACGAACATTATAAAAAAAACAATAATTACAATCATAAATAATTAATTAATCAGCCATATGCATCGTCAAAAATAATATTTAAACAGCAGATTTAAAACATAAAACAACGATTAAAATAGTGTATACAAAAAAAATAAACAATAATAAAAGAGCAATAATCCAAAATAAATTAATTTACAGAACGTAAAAATTAGGTAAAAAAATAATATTCAAACAGTAAATTTAAAACATAAAACAACGATTAAAATAGGTGTGTACAAAAAATAATAAAAATAGACAATAATAAAAGAGCAATAATCCAAAATAAATTAATTGACAGAATGTAAAAATTAGGTAAAAATAAAAGTTAAATCACAGCTAGTATTGAGTTTATCACAGATTTCAAACACTTCCAAAGTTAGCAAGGTAAACTAGGCCAGGCATTTTTGTCGTTCATGTATTCTTCAACAGTATAATATGCTTTTTTGAGTAGACAGGTTTTTAAGTATTTTTTCAGAGTCGGTAAGGGTAATTCAATTGCTTCTTTAGATAGTTTATTATAATAGAGTAAACATTGACCCATAAATGATTTAAAAACTTTACGCACACGGAATTTAGGGATAGCGATTTTATGTTTATTCCTGGCACTATTCATTTTTTTATATGAGTCTATATTTAGTAGAGCATAAATAATACAGTCGTAAATATATTGAGACGCTACTGTAATTCTACTGACAATATTTTTAGTATGTAAAAATATTAAAATATGATCCATTCGTGCCATGTTCCAAGTTTGACAAGAGACTTCAGTCAGAATACGCTAAAAAAGTTAATTTACACGTAAAATATTTGTGGTAATAAGTAATTAAGTCAATTTGACACTTAAACGTTTACACAAAGAGTTCTTTTGTACGAAGTCAATATGATGCTGCAAATTATAAATAAGCGTTATTGGCATCTACTTGAACATAACAACGGTGCCACTTTATTTGACACTTTTGTTCGGGTCTGTGGCTCTATAATAAATAATACCTCAATGCTTGCTGTAATTAAATTTGCGATGATCCCGACATGGTGTGACAGCGTTTGTTACGAACAAAACGCTATTCAGGTGACATCAAGGTGACATTTTGTCGTTTATTTTTAGATTTACACGTATTTACATCGGCAAACGTGTACCTAAGTAATAAGTGAATTGTGAAAATGTGAAAACGCTTTCTTGATGAGAGTCAGGCCAGGTGTGGCTCACTCGGTGATTATCGGGCGCAGCAAATACCATCAAATATTCCTCAGTCCTAAGGTAATTTGGTAACTCTGAAAGGCTAAATGTAAGTGGACAGAAGTATAACTTGAAGATACGATTGCTATTAGAAGAAAAATGGACCTCATGTGATGGACTGATGAGTTCCTCGAATCTCGACGATGAGTACGGTAAGTTAATTTCAGTTTGCTAAAGGTATACCTACGTAAACCTAATAGATAGACCGAAGCACAATTATGTATAATCTACCAACACATGAACCAATCAGGCTGCGCCTTTTTGAAGTCCAAAAGATGTGCATATAAATCTGAGGCACGTGATTGGTCCATTTTATACGGCTCCGCTTTAAGGAACAGGCAACTTTACGGAGTTGCCACGTTTTAGTGCGACCTGCGGTTGAGCGAGAGATCCGAGCGCGACGCCAATACGAGTGAGTGAGACACACATACCGCGCACCGCTGCCGCTGCCGCTGTCGCGCAAAGTGGTCTGCGTTAAGAGGCCTTATTCCTTTTAAAAAATATTTTTTTCATTTTATGACAATTATTTCATAATTACAACCAACTTTTTGAAGTAAATAATACTTTTCGCCTAGCTCTAGGTACTTAGTAGCTAATTTCATGCTTTCATTGCGTGCAGTCGAAAATAAGTGGAAAAAACTAATTTTCCGCGCGAATTTTGTCAATTTCGAGTAGTTTTTGAAACATAAAGTTGCTCGCTCATTCTCTCTTTCGCAGAGCTTTCTTCGAGATTACAAACGAAGACTTACTTGCAATACGATAATCTATTTTGTATGGTGACTGCAGAAATGTTTGTGTTGTCTGAACGTACTTAACTCGCAAACTATGTGTAAATAGTGCGGTCTGCGTGTGTTTATCTCGATTTAACAGACTTTGTGGAGCTGGCTGCCCCGGGGGATGCACGCAATCCTGTACTTTGAAAGGTTAACTATTAAAAAATAAACGTCGTAATAATCTTGCACAAATATGATTGTCTTGAGGATATCAAATACTAATAATGCATTATTGCACATTAAATGAGACATTTACATAATAAACACAAATACAGAAAATATGAGGTTCAGTCGCATTTCTTAACCGAGACCGTATGTTTAACCGACTTCAAAAAAAGGAGGGGGTTCTCAGTTCGGTTGTTTTTTTTTTTTTAATGTTTGTTACCTCTTAACTCCGTCATTTATGAGTCGATTTGGAAAATTCTTTTTAGGTTCATGAATACACATCTCACGGTTGGTCCCATATAATTTTGGTGAAGATCGGATGACGAGATCCATGAGGAATCGAAGGAATTCATGAAATTTTATAGGCACTCATAATATTTTTCATATATTTTCTAAAACTATTTAAGTATTTGCATATGGTAGTCATCATCTTCCAATGCTGAACTGATGATGGAAGGTACAACTCCTTAACGGTTAGGAGTTAGGAGATCATTCAAACGAGATGCATGCCTTCAAGACCTCCCTGATCACCCCGCCGTAAGTATTTTATATGAATCACTAAAAAGCTAAAAAAAAAATTTTAACAAAAAAAAAGAACCGACTTCAGTGAAACTATAAAGCCAAAAATAACCCGTTCAAGTACAGATTACATTTGACTCACCCTTTGAAGTCGGTGCCAAACCTCGCGTAAACTTTAATCTACTTATCTACTTAACTTATACTATTATAAAATCCTAAATTTGTATTGAAAATAAATTTTCTATGGAGGGAGGTCATGATTTCTGGAAAAATCTCGATAGCGTGATGCAGCTTGATAGTTGTTTTGTATGGACACGCGTCGCCATGCCAACCTGGCGCCATCTGTTTTCAAAAAAGCCTTTGTCCTCTAATAACGCCGAAACGGCTGGATAAAAAGTTACCAATTTTGGTACAGGAATAGCTGAGCATCCAAGGATGGTTATAGGATACTTTATATTATGATTAATATTTATCTCTGAAAACATAAATTCCATGAAATATTTTCCTTACAATGTGTAACCTTATAATGACAGCGTTTGTGATTTTGAATTTAGAACGACGCGACCCCCGCGTGGCTCTTACGTGTACAAAAACTAAAAAGTATGAATTCGACATAATACCTCCTCCGCGCGGCCCACCGGTATTAACAATAAGGTTAAGGTTGTTTGAGGCGTTGAGGTACGGAAACCGTCTTAGTTAGATTAGAAAGATGGCGCCAATTATCGACCAACACAGACGAAAATATGAGTGCAATGTTCGTTGTAAGTTGGGTCATGCTCAAAAAAAACATACCTTTCTTTAAAAACACAATTTGCGTAGGAACTAATTAATGCTCTTTTATTGAATATGCAATTATATTCTTCTGTAGTTTGTAAGTATTGACCCCTTCATGGGCAACTGAGCCCACATACCACTCATCCCGCGGGCTCAGTTGACCGCTACTGTTTATGTTGGGGGCGACTCGGACCACTCGGTCAACTTAGCCCGCGGGCTTATTTAACCACATTTACCGCTATAGGGTCAACTCAGCCCGCGGGCTCATTTAACCACTATCTACCGCTATGGGGTCAACTCAGTCCATTTGAAAAATATTGACAGATATTGTCGGCTGGTATACCAGTATTACTTGTTATGGACGGTTTTGGCCCGGAAGCTGCACTTTGTGATGGAAGCAAGCATTCTAAATCCTGAACGGATACTCCAATTTTGACGAAAGAGGTGCCAATTGGCAGATAATTACCCAATTTAACATTAAAAAAATTAAAAACAGGTAGAAAATAATTTTGGATACCATAAAAATAATAATTTCTGAAAAAGTATTTGAAATTTGTGATTTTTTTGAATTTTACTCGTAAAAATGTATGTACATGGTACACTTTTATTTATTTATATTAATATACACAACTAATTTTACGTTTACTAAAGAAAACCGCATATCATTAGCTCGTATAGTTCCAAAGTTATTGAAGAATACAGATATGGCGCCGCTGGGTCAAAATTCGAAAAAAAAATCTAAAACCTCAACGGATATTCCGATTTTGATAATTAAGATGCCAAACGACAGATAATTACTTAAATCCGTTTAAAAAAAATAAAATTGAAATTCAAATAGGCAAAAAGTAATAATAAATACAAAAAAACATACATTTTGAAAAGAAAAAAACATTTTTTTGCGGCTTTTATGTAATTTCATACAAAAAATGTATGAATGTGGCTTTATTTTACTTGTAATTATAACAGTATTAATTGATCGTTTAATAAAAAACCGCATATCAAAAACTTGTACAGTTCCAAAGTTATTGAAGATTTTACTATAGGGTGCAGATGGGATAGTGCCGCCGCACGTGCAACTTATGTGCATGTATTTAAAAAAGTATTCTCCCGTTTCGAAGGTACTGATTACCCTGAAATATAACCACAATTGAAAGTACAAAAAATAATCATCACAAGTAGCACACAACATTCTTATTAAATTAGAGTTTTAACGAGTGAATAGGTTCTTAACTATACAACGCTTGACAGCTGTTGACAAGGCTGGGAGAACTTTAAGTCTGCGAGAGATCTTGAAACATGAGCTACGAACAGACGGACATGGGGAAACTATAAGGGTTCCTAGTTGACTACGGAACCCTAAAAAATACATGCCCCAATTCTTAAATAAGAACTTCGTAACATATTTATCAACTCATTCGATACTTATTTTTGCAATGGACTGTGCATTCTAGATTAATACAGGATGGCCCATATTTAGATCGGTCAGTATGGGAAGTCTGAAACTGTAAGATATAGAAAGATATGTTCTTAGGGACCACGTCATTGATTATAGTAGGTAACAAGGAAAACTGCATTCATAATGTAAAAAATCAGTTGAATTTTGTATTGGAAAAAATGTATACATTTCGGACACCTACTAAAATAAATGAAAGGATATGAAAACAATGTTTTTTTATGAATTTTTCGCCTTCTTAATGTGTAAGTCCACCAAAGCCAATTGGGCCGAGTAGACCATATAGCGGTGAACTGGTGTCTACTAAGCCCGCGGGCTGAGTAGACCATATAGCGGTGAACTGGTGTCGACTAAGCCCGTGGGCTGAGTAGACCCCTAGGCAAATTAATGGGCCGAGTCAGCCCGTGGGCTGAGTAGACCCCTTGGCAAATTAATGGGCCGAGTCGCCCCCGACAAAATAAAAGGTGTCAATTGAGCCCGCGGGATGAGTCGTGTGTGGGCTCAGTTGCCCATGAAGGCGTATTGACCATAAAAAAGCTCGGAGACGCAATAAAAAATGTTAATGAATAAAACAGATTTTTTAATGCCATTTTATCGAGTGTAATTGAAATAAAAGTATTTCGAATCAATTTAAGTAAATTAAATACATTTTTAAATATCTTTTACCAACCAACATTTAGAACATTAGGCGCAAATTTTTATTGTTTGTGTTTGGCCTAACTTACTAATTAAGGTAGCGAAATGGCGTTGTTTCCTTGACAAAATCTTCATACTAGCGGCTGCATCGCGCTGTTAAGATTTTTCCTGAGTTAATAACACCAGCTCCATACAAGTAAAGTTTCGGAGCCATTGATGGGTCCCCTCGACACCAAGGCCAAGGGTTCACGCACGTCGTTGCGTGCCTGTGACCATGATTCGGCACAAGCTAGGGTCTAGCTGAGATGGGTTAACCTGGACTTTCGAGAATTACTACCGAAGTTGTTGAATATAGATCACATACCTAAAATAAGCAGCAGTGTATCAGTTATTGAGAGTTGCTGCTCGACAATGTATGCATTTTGTATGAAAAACAACCATGATTCGAGACAAGACAAAATTATTAAATTTACAATGTAGAAAGGATTTCACCTAGCCGGGATTTGACCCCAGAACCTACTGAAATAATAACCGTGTTATCTCATGTATTTTCCTTTGCTTCCTTATTCATTATACACGGATAACAAAACAGTGAGGCCATCACGTATCCGTTCAGTGGTGCTGTCGCCATTATTGACGTACGCTCGATTGAGTTAAGTTGGCACCTGAATCTTATGGCGTTACTTAGGAAACTATTATGACAGGTCATATTATTATATTAGTACCATTGTAGACGAAAATAATTTATTGTCATCTTAATAGATGTCATTATTATATGTTCAGGTAGGACTATGAGCTAATTATTTTTCAAGGTGCTTTGAATATATAGTTATCTACAATAAACAATAAATATTCAATAAATTATTTCATTTCATTTCATTTAAATCTACAATAGACAATAAATATTAAAAACCATCTTTTAAACTTACCTAAGTCTTGACTCAATTTTAATTAAACCAAGATGATCTTCACAAGCGTAGCACCGAAGGTGCGGAGCGTTGTAGGGAAGTCGCCCACCCACTAAAAGTAGTAACTTAATGCGAGGCCGTATGCCGAGCTCTACGTAGCACCGAAGATGCAGAGCGTCCCAGGGGTGCCGCTCACACATTGAAGCTTATATTAAGTGTGTGGGCGGCCTCGCATTAAGTTTTTTAAATCTACAATCCATACTAATATTATAAATGCGAAAGTGTGTCTGTCTGTCTGTCTGTCTGTCTGTCTGTCTGTTACCTCTTCACGCTAAAACCGCTGAACCGATTTAGATGAAATTTGGTATATAGATAGTTTAAGTCCCGGGGAAGGACATAGGATACTTTTCATCCCGAATAAATTTAGTGTTCCCGTGGGATGAGCGGGTAACACCGCGGGGCACAGCTAGTAGACAATAAATATTAAAAACGATCTTTTAAACATACCTAAGTCTTGACGCAATCTTAATAAAACCAAGATGATGTTCACAAGCGAAGCACCGAAGGTGCGGAGCGTTCTAGGGAAGTCGCCCACCCACTAATATAAGTAGTAACTTAATGCGAGGCCGTATGCCGAGCTCAACGTAGCACGGAAGGTGCAGAGCGTCCCAGGGAAGCCGCTCACACACTTCAACTTATATTAAATAGGTGGGCGGCCTCCCATTAAGTTATTTAAATGTACAATAGACAATAAATATTCAAAACATTTTTTTAAACATAAGTCTTGCCTCAATTTTAATTAAACCAAGATCATGTTCACAAGCGTAGCAGCGCAGGTGCGGAGCGTCCTAGGGAAGGCGCTCACCCACTAATATAAGTAGTAACTTAATGCGAGGCCGTAGGCCGAGCTTCACATAGCACCGAAGGTGCAGAGCGTCCCAGGAAAGCCGCTCATACATTTAAACTTATATTAAGTGGGTGGGCGGCCTTGCATTAAGTTATTTGAACATATTTTAAGTGGGTGGGCATCTTCTCTGGGACGCTCCGCACCTTTGGTGCTAAGTTACTTTATAAACCCTTAGTAATTTAATGCGAGGCCGTATGCCGAGTTCCACGAGCTTTTCAGGGAAGCCGCCAACCCACTTAACATATGTTTAAGTAACTTAATAGGCGGCTTCCTTGGGACGTTCCGCACCTTCGGTGCTACGCGGAGCTCGGCCTTCGGCCTCGCATTAAGTTACTTCGACTTATATTAAGTGGGTGGGCGGCTTCCTTGGGAAGGTCCGCACCTACGGTGCTACGCGGAGCTCGGCCTTCAGCCTCGCATTAAGTTACTTCAACTTATATTAAGTGGGTGGGCGTCTTCCTTGAGACGCTCCGCACCTTCGGTGCAACGCGGAGCTCGGCCTTCGGCCTCGCATTAAGTTACTTCAACTTATATCAAGTGGGTGGGCGTCTTCCTTGAGACGCTTCGCACCTTCGGTGTAACGCGGAGCTCGGCCTTCGGCCTCGCATTAAGTTACTTCAACTTATATTAAGTGGATGGGCGGCTTCCTTGGGACGCTCCGCACCTACGGTGCTACGCGGAGCTCGGCCTTCAGCCTCGCATTAAGTTACTTCAACTTATATTTAGTGGGTGGGCGGCTTCTTTGCGACGCTCCGCACCTTCGGTGCTACGCGGAGCTCGGCCTTCGGGGTCGCATTAAGTTACTTCGACTTATATTAAGTGGGTGGGCGGCTTCCTTGGGACGCTCCGCACCTATGGTGCTACGCGGAGCTCGGCCTTCGGCCTCGCATTCAGTTACTTCAACTTATATTAAGTGGGTGAGCGGCTTCTTTGCGACGCTCCGCACCTTCGGTGCTAAGCGGAGCTCGGCCTGCGGCCTCGCATTAAGTTACTTCAATTTATTGACATGTAAAATAATCCATACTAATCCATACTAATATTATAAATGCGAGTGTGTCTGTCTGTCTGTCTGTCTGTCTGTCTGTCTGTTACCTCTTCACGCTTAAACCGCTGAACCGATTTAGATGAAATTCGGTATGGAGGTAGTTTGAGACCCGGGAAAGGACATAGGATACTTTTCATCCCGAAAAATTTAGTGTTCCCGTGGGATGAGCGGGTAACACCGCGGGGCACAGCTAGTATTTTATAAATAAATGTTTGAATTGAATTGAAAATGGTACGGAACCCTTCATGCGCGAGTCCGACTCGCACTTGCCCAATTTTTTAATTTCTACTCTTTTTGGTCAGACTGTATCTTGCCGCGACTTCACTAGTCGCGCGACTCAGCATCACCTATCTTGCTCGGAAAAGAAAGCTTGAAAGGAAAGTGACAGGTAGTATTTGTCGCGCGTCAAAGAGTCGCGTGTCAAAGTTATGCTAGACGTACAGGTTCGATAATGTTACTATACTTATTTGTCGAAGAATGTTTCTCTTAAAGGGGGAAATAGGGGGGTTTTAAAGGCAAAAACATACGAGTACATCAGGCATTTCCAAATAGACACGCGCGGTCTACAGCTCATAGTGCCAGCAATAACAACTATACATGTATGTACCTATACACCGACCGCGCAGTTTCACACCTCTCGCCGGAACTGAAGTTCGTCCACAATGCCGGCCCATTGACCTTTACACTGAACCTGCTATGTCCATAATAATCCATATTACATGACAAAATGCGACCTCTTTATAGAAATCTACAGGTTTTACACTACGCGCCACCATTAAAGCCATTGAAAATGTAATTTATTAATAAAGCACATGATACAATTTGACATTCTGTCGTGCTTCCCTAACCGCCTACATTTAGTCCGTCTGCCTCCTAAGATGACTCAAACTGTAGCTAAATTAAATCCCGAGATTCAATTTTCTCAGTTTTTTGAATAGCGAGCTGAAAAAAAAATATTGGAAAAGTTTTAAAATTTTGTCAAAGTTTAGAAAATCTCATAAAGTTACCGACCGATTTTGAGCATTCAAATTGTACTTTGAAGTTCGTTAGCAGACTCACATTTTGTTATACACCCCATTTACGTAAATTTTGTTTCAATTGTTTTGCTGTGCACTAAAGTTTAGTTACTGTTTTCTTTTTTGTTTTTAATTTTTAACTATTAACTTTTAAGGATATAGATAATGCTTGTTGTTTAATTTTAAGTTAAGATCTGTAACGCCTTGGCAGTTAGCTGTAAGTTGCAGATATGTAATTATTATAAACTAAATAAATAAATCTGTGAAAAACTACAGGCGAATGTCACAGATTTATAAATCGGGGCACTAGTTATACTCGGTCAGGAAAACATAAACATTTTCGAATGGTCACATCATACACGGAAAAAAGAAAACAGCCATGGAAGAGAAAAATAATGGATTAGCTACATAAAAAAGGTGAAATAGAGACCCTTTATTTAATAACCGAAAATAATGATAGTTATGATTATGGATGAAGTAGCCATCTAAAAATACGTGTCTGAGAAGGATTTTACGCACAAAATGAACTGATCTTAGGTAGTTTGTGAAATAAATGTCTTAATACTCCCCCGTAGATCTATCGCAGATTTTAAATGGCACGGCCCGTGCACACCGTGACGACATGGGTTTCCTATTAGTAATTTGAATATGAACATAATTATTTTATAATCCGACCATCTTGATTGTTAAAAATAATGTTTTATTGAGTGTAATATAATAATGTGAAATTTATATGTATTACAATCATGTTCTCAAAATAGGCGTATTGTAAGACGTCGAGTAGCGGAAAACTAGCCCGCGACAACCTATACCTATAATAACCTACAATCATGTTCGTATTTTTTACGTCGAATACTACGATGTTGTATGAGCCGTGCCGATCACTGTGATCATACAGGGTGGCACAGATCGAGTAATTTTTAATCAAACAGGGAATTGTTCAGATTGAGCACTTAATTTTTCACCAATGAACTATGTAAATATTTCTATCCATTTTGGTGATACAGTTTGTTAAACATTAGTGTAAAAATCTGCACCTATCAACCCTACCATCTTTTGAACATCGCTTAAGTTAAAGACAGGTGTCATTTATAATGTAAATAAAACTTTTGGATTAGTAGGGTTGTCACTGATATTAAAATATTTTATTTTAATGACTTTTTTTTACTTTTAACTCCAGCTTTATAAAAATAATAGGTCGATTGTATTCACTCAGATGGCACTATCCTGTCAGCCCAGTCTTTAGAAATGTTCCATCCTGTATACCCCTTTTAGGCTGTCCGTGTAAAATGGACCAATAACAATCCTCAGATTTAAAAGCACTTCTTTTAGGCTTCGCAGACGCAGCCTGATTGGTTCATTTTCGCTCCGCTTCACAGGCAACCTTCATATCCTAAAACAACTGTAGGTAATCCAATCTAATCAAAACCAAATTATTTTTCCCATTTTCGCTGCCGTATTCCAAAGAATACTCACATATTTCCCAATCTCACAACTCCATTAAGATAAAACAAAGCAATAATACACCTTCACGTCACATTACATTACCTCCGCCGGGAATCCCCCCCCCCACTATATTTCATCCCACCGGATCGCTTGGGAGTGAAATTTGTTATCGAAACGTTTTGAGTGCGAAGCGTTTAGGGTATTTAGCTCTAGAATTCGTACACAAGGAGTGGCACAGATAAAGAATAAATAATAATAAATAAATATCGGACGACCTCACCCAAAACAATCTAGTCCCAAATTAAGCTCAAGAAGGCTTGTGTTATGGATACTAGACGACAATATACGTACTTATATAGATAAATATATACTTAAATACATAGAACAACCATGACCCAAGCACAAATATTCGAGTTCATCACACATATTTGCCCTGGCCGGGATTCGAACCCGAGACCGCCGGCTCAGTAGGCAGGTGTCTGCAAACCGAGCCAAACGCGTCGTCATAACAGATGTGAAATGTAATAGCAAAAAAGATTTTCTTTTAATTCATAACATAAGGCTCCTTATCCGTTCAAAAATGCTGATTGTTTTATATTTTTCTCTATGATCAAACGTGTATCTTAACATATTATCAATGTCACTACTTAGAAGAGGGCTATTGCGTTTTATTGGTACTTATATATTTGAAACCTACAGTTTGAATTTATCATTGATAATTTTTGTTTCATAAACTACTCGAATATGGCGAAGTTTTTTTTTTACTTATTTTTGACTGACAAGCAATGACAGCATGAAATAGCTATGTTACTTTCTAGAACTCAGGGAAAAGTATTATTCACTTCAAAAAGTTCGTTTAAGTTAGCAATATGTGTTTATCATAATATGAAAAAAAAAAAAACTTAAAAGGAATAAGTACCTATCTAATAGTATCTTAAATTGATCAGCGCGATTTACTTCAGTTATCGCCTGATGGTAAGTGACTACGGGGACTAAGATGTAGCTCGCTGGTTCAGCAACAGCCTATTCACTCATATTGTCTTGAAGAACCCCAAGTTATAATTTTTAGGAAAAACACACGATGGGAGCGAGTTCCATTCCCTAAGGGCTCCCATTAGAAATGATGAAGCAAATCGCTTCGTGCTAATAAACGGTAAACTGATAACATAAGGAATGAAGCGGGGATGGTGGGATTTTGTGCTATTCCTGCACACATTCTCCAAAATATATCAGATAGACAACAATATGCAATATTTCGCTATCCAAAGGTTGTCTTGAAGAGATCGCTCTTTAGCGATAAGACCGCCTGTTGTTTACCTCTGTTGAATGTTACGTGTAATCTGCATTTGTTTGTATTTATTTCCCGTTGAGGTATACAATAAAGAATATTCTATTTTATTTTATTCTATTCTATTCTATTGTGACGGTGAACTCACATTTGTTTTATACGGTGGAGGGTAATTCGACAATAAATCGGTCAGAAGTCAACCACTGCCTTTTACTACGCTGCACTGGCGACGAGGACGGTTTTTTATTAAAAATAAAGTGTTCTACTAGTGAAAAGTGGGTTCTAGTAGTGTGAAAATGCCTATTGGAAAACTAGAACCGTTTAACTTAAGTTCCAAGCAGTGGCCGGCATATATACGGCGAGTGAAACAGTTCATCTTATTAAATGAGGTTAAGGATGAATTACGTGTGCCGATGTTAATCACAGTGGTCGGTGAAGCTACGTACGCATTAATGTGCGATTTATGTGCACCAGACCATCCGGAAAGCAAACCGTTCGACACCTTGGTACAATTGGTATCGGATCACTTGGAACCACAGCGTTCCGAGATCGCCGAACGGCACGTGTTCCGGCAGCGGCGGCAACAAGCGGGCGAGCCCGTCACCGCGTATTTACAAAATCTAAAACATCTCGCGGCCACTTGTAACTTCGGATCGACACTAGAAGAAAACCTACGCGACCAATTCGTCTCAGGTCTCTCGAACGAAGCGATGCGATCGCGAATTTTCGCGGAGAAAAAAATAGAATACAAGGCAGCCGTGGAACTGGCTCTGGCTCTGGAGGCCGCGGAGAAGCACGCGGAGGTGAGCGGCGGCACGGGGGCCGCGACGACCTCGGGTGCCGGGGGCGGCGACGCGGGCGACGGCCTGCACTATGCGCGCGCGGGGCGCAGCGGCGGCGCCAGGCCGCGCGGGCCGGCCTCGGGGCGTCCGCCCGCCCGCGACCACGATCCGCTCCGCTATTGGCGCTGTGGCAAGGCGCATCGCGCGGATCGGTGCAAGTATGCGCGTTATAATTGTGACGAGTGCAATCAGAGGGGGCATCTGAAAGTGCTGTGTAAGCGAGTGAGGGGCGGAAGTGAACGACCGGACGGACGACATAACTACGTGAGTGACGAATCAGACGATATGTTCAACATTGTGGTGGCTGCACAAGGTAACAAACCTTATTTTATTAACTTAATTGTGGACGGACAAATCATTAAGTGCGAAGTGGACACTGGCAGTCGAATTTCAGCTATAAGTGAGCAGATGTATGGTCGATTGTTTAATAATAAATCTATTAAGTCGGATAATTTATTGTTACGTTCGTATTCGGGTACACAAATCCAATCGCTCGGGTATATCGAAGTAGACGTTTGTTTAGGCGATATAACAGTTAAATCGTTACCCTTGCATGTTATCCGGGATGGAGCCCGGCCTTTATTGGGCAGGGAATGGTTACGTGCGCTGAAGGTAAATCAAATATACTTAAATGATATACTCGAGGACGGATTTGTGAACCAGTTATGTGCCGAATTTCCGGAAGTATTTACCGATAACCTAGGTACATGTAAACGCACCATTCGATTGCAGCTCACAGATGATAAACCGGTTTACGTTCGCGCGCGGCCCGTACCTTTAGCGCTGCGAGAGCGAGTCGAGCGCGAGTTAACACGACTCGAGGCCGATGGATCGATATATAGGATCGAGTATTCAGATTATGGCACGCCGATCGTGCCGGTAATTAAACAAAATGGTGATATAAGGATCTGTGGGGATTATAAGATCACTATCAATCCTAAATTGCAACGGGATCATTATCCTCTACCGCGAATAGAGGAATTATTTGCAAATCTTAGTAGGGGCCAATTGTATACAAAACTAGACTTGACACATGCTTATGAACAATGTCTAATAGCTGAAGAGTCACGACCGTATACGGCAATCACAACACACATGGGAACGTTCGTTTATAGGCGTACCCCATACGGGCTCTCCTGTATTCCGGAGAAATTCCAAAAATTGATGGAGGAGACACTGCGGGGTGTTCCCGGTTGTGTTGTTTTTCTGGACGACATCTGCGTGACGGGCGCTAATAAGCAGGAGCATCTAAATAATTTGAGAGCCGTACTCGAGAGGTTGCGTAACATGGGACTAACAATAAAACTTAAAAAATGTAAATTTTTGCAAGAGAGTGTAAAATATTTAGGCTTTATAATAAATAAAGAAGGCTTGCGGCCGGATTTAACTAAATTGGAAGCGATTTCAAGTGCAGCCATTCCAGAAAATGTATCACAATTAAAGAGTTTTTTAGGTATGTTAAATTATTATGGCTTTATTCCCAACTTAAGTGATCTTTTACATCCGTTACATAACCTGCTAAAAAAAGATGTTTCGTGGAATTGGGACTCGCACTGCGAAGGCGCTTTCGCTAAAGCAAAAAGCGCCCTCCTAAGCGACCGAGTATTAGCGCATTACGAGGAGGGGCGACCTTTAGTCCTGTCAGTTGATAGCAGTGCCTATGGGTTGGGTGCGGTACTAGCGCATCGCTACCCTGATGGTTCGGAGAAACCCGTCTCTTGTGTGTCGCGCACGCTATGCCCCTCAGAACAGAATTATAGCCAATTAGATAAAGAGGCTTTAGCTATATTGTTTGGTGTAACGAAACACCATCAGTATCTTTTTGGCAGACGATTCTTGCTGCGGACGGACCATCAACCGTTGACACATATCTTTGGGACTAAGGGCGGTATACCACAAACTGCCGCTAGTCGGCTGCAAGGACGACTTCGATGTCGAATATGTACGCTCGGCGGATAATGGTCCGGCCGACGCTTTGTCGTGATTACCTTTAGCTCAGGAGGGCCGCTCGTTAGACACTGTAGATTACATGCTTTTGGTAGAGGAATCGTTGCCAGTTAATTTTAAGGATATCTCTAGGGAAACTGAAAAAGATGCCTTATTATGTAGGATAAAAGGTTACATTCAATTGGATGGCCACCGAACACGAGTTGTGACGATGAGAAACCATACTTTGTTAGAAGGCACGAGTTGGTCGTAGAATGTGGATGTATCGTTTATAAATATAGATTAGTGGTGCCAGTTAGTCTTCGGGAACAAATGTTAGCCGAGATCCACGAGGGGCATTTAGGGATCAACAAAATGAAAAGTTTGTCACGCAGTTATGTTTACTGGCCGAGCCTCGACCGCGACTTGGAAGTGTTGTGCGAGGCGTGCCGTGCCGTGCGAGACGCCCCGCCGCGCGCGCCAATGCACCCGTGGGAGTTCCCGCTCCATCCCTGGCACCGGCTCCACGCGGATTTCGCGGATTGCGCAGGTAAACGATATTTAATCGTGGTCGACGCTCACTCCAAGTGGATCGAGGTGATCGAAATGCGGAATACTGACGCTCGGGCTACAACACGTGAGCTGACTAGCATATTTTCGCGTTTCGGATTCCCGTACCAACTCGTGACAGACAACGGCCCACCGTTTTTCTCGCTAGAGTTTAAGGAGTTCTGTGCCAAAAATTATATTAAGCACGTGACCTCAGCACCCTACAGACCACAGGGCAACGGCGCTGCCGAGAACGCCGTTCGTACTGTCAAGAAAGCCATAAAGAGGGCTTTACATGAGGGCGTAGATGTAACCAAGGCCCTGAATAAATTTCTATTTCAATATAGAATCTGCGAACACGCAACTACTGGCGTCGCACCAGCGGTGGCTTTGCAGGGGCGACGGCTGCGCGGGCGTTTGGACGCCGTGCGGCCTGACGTGGCGTGCCGCGCAGGAGCGACAGGTGCGCGCCGCCGGGGGCGCGCCGCGCGCCCTAGCCGTCGGCGACACGGTGCTCGCCAGAGATTACTCAGTTAGGGGAAACAAGTGGGCCCCAGGCGAGGTTATGGAGAAGACGGGCCCGATCTCTTATAAGGTCGACGTGGGAAGAGGCGCACCGTGGAAGAGGCACGTCGATCAAATCATTAAAAACCCGGTACTCGTTATCCCGTACTAATACGGCGGCGTTGTCGGTGGACGACGGGGAAGCCGAAACTCGGAAATGTCGTACGGAGGAGGGTCAGGATGCTGAGGACACGTTCGAGGACGCGTCCGGCGGGTCGGAGTCAGATGGCGAGCGGGACGAGCCCGGCGCGGCCGGTGATCACGAGCACGGGGGGCCAGCGCCACAGCCGCCGCCGCCGCCGCCCGCGCCCGGCTCATCGGCGCCGCCGACGCCGAGCGCGTCCGCACGAACGCAACGTGCCTATAATCGGGCTAAACGCTCCAAAGATCCTCTTGTTAAATAAAGTTATGTTAAATAACAAAAGCCGTCAACAATCAATGTCTTTTGAATCGGTTTTTGTTAAATATTTAGTAATATTGTATTATGTAATAGTGCATCTACATACACATCACTACAAAGAGACAAACGATGATATTGATTGGACTAACAACCTTATCATCTCCCTTTGCTTATGAAGATCTGAGTTTTTCTGATGTGAATTAGTTTTTTAAAGTATAAGCGATAAGTCATTAGTACTTATAATATTAGTAGGAACTAGTGATTAGAGAAGGAGAAGTGTGACGGTGAACTCACATTTGTTTTATACGGTGGAGGGTAATTCGACAATAAATCGGTCAGAAGTCAACCACTGCCTTTTACTACGCTGCACTATGATGATGACAAGCTGGCAACGTGAAGCAGAGAACGTGAAAGATATAATAAGTGTTATATATTTTATCAGACTTACAATGTTGATGTGTCAATTTTTCAAATGTCAAATGCAGTGTTCCACCGGGATCATTCGCCGACGACCGGGGTATAGTGGTTTTCCAACATAGATGAAAGTGGAACGTCTTTCGCAGATGTACTCTGTGTTAGAGCCCCTAGAGGGCAGTTTTCGTTCCGCTGAGTTACAGCAAACAATTACAGCTCGAGAAATGCGGACGGACCGCGCGGCGGCCATTCATTATTGCGCAAGCGATTTTAAGCTACTGCAAATGTCACATCAAGTATGACCACACGTTTAACTAGTAGCTGGATAAGGGCAAGTATTATTAGTGTGTTCCGCTAGTGTATTCTGTATTGGAGCCAAGGCCGGACTTGGCCAGGGCCCCTAGGCACTTGGCATTTGGCAGGGCCCCTATAAGGGATATTATTATGGTGCAAGTCCTGCGTATGGGACTGGGCCCCTAGGCCCGGGTCTTGTGGGCCTATGAACTCCAACCAGGGCCGTATTTCCGGCCCTGGTTGGAGTTCCTATTTGTTCCGCTGAGTTACAGCAAACAATTACAGCTCGAAAAATGCGGACGGACTCGCGCGGCAATATTCCTAATTGTACAACCGATTGTAAGCTCCTGCAAATATAATATTACGTACGAGTATTTATGTAAGTATATTTTTTATTTATGTATGTTTATTACTTTTGTTTTTTATGCTAGTCGTTCATTTAGTCTTATTATTATTATTATGCACCACCTACTAATTTCAAACATTAATTTTCAAATACTACGCTACTTAAAGGTTGTCTGGAAGAGATCGCTATTTAGCGATAAGACCACCTGTTGTTTACCTCTGCCTGTTATTTGAATGTATCTCATGTTGTGTTGTATATTCCTTGATGTTGGAGGTGTGCAATAAAGAGTATTTGTTGTTGTTGTTGAGTTACTAATTATCGTTTATCTAGATTGGTTCGACAAGTATAGTTAAATTGGATTGGATAAATAGGTACGCATATTTGGTCCGGATATTTAGATGTTTGGGACTTAGGTAGGTTAGGATTAGGTAGGTTTTTTGAGTTAAATAATATTATTTGCTAAACAATTTATTAAAATAAGTTAATCTTGGCTTCTTTTGCCTTTTCTTAACTTTGCGTTCCAGGATATGTTCGCAAAAAGAACGTCTACTGTATAAAGTTTCAGTTCTGCTTTCTGTCACTATGTAAATTCTCTTGGTCAGTTTTCTTTTTTTGTAACTCCTATTTATTACAAGTACTTATACGAAGAATTTTGAACGTTCTTACTACGTTTTCTATTTTATAGCACCACAAATCAGCGAAACGATCTTGTGATCCTTATAAGATTAGCACGTATTTAAGCACGTAACCAATACGTGCTATTGTATAAAGATCACAACATCAACAAAGAATGAGGCCCTGTTCGTAGTTCGCTAAATACTCGTTCATTGCGAATGCTCCGCTCAGGGCGCAGTTAGATCTGTTTGTGGCGCTATTTTCCGTGTAAACAGTTTCAAGTACCTACCTATTCTGATTTTGAATAAATTTAAGGGCAAATTTTTATTTTGTTGTTGATTTCATTTTTTTCGCAGATTTCAATAAAATTTGGTGAGTTGGTATAGTGGCTTATTCTGAACAAAGTAAGCCTAATTTCACGATATGCCCTACAAAATTTACTACGACGTAGGCCCATGAGCCAATTTCTGTAAAAATGTACATTTTATGTAACTCAATGGAGAACAATTTGTAGGACATATCGTGAAATTAGGTTTACCATTGTCGGAAGAAGCTTTACCAACTCACCAAATTTTAATGAAATATGAGAAAAAAAAGAAATCGACAACGAAATAAACAATTGCCCTTAAACACCTCAATGTTTATTATTGTAACGTAAGTACCGTTCCGTAGCCAAAGGGTGCTAACGGGAACCTCATATTAAGCATCCTCTGTATGGCTGTCACTGGGCTGTATCTTTAAAACCGTAAAAGGTACAAACTTAAAATTTACAGTTATATCAACATGGGTCTAAGTGTCTTAATTAAATTACTATTTCAGTACAAATTAAATCATATTAATTGCCCACTTCTTTGTGAACAAGTCTTTAGTTGAAGAAGAGTGAGCGAGCATGACACTTCACGAATCGCTCCGAAATCATACGACGGACGGCGAATGCCGTGACTTCTGTTCTGTGACAAGAAGTGTCAACTTATCGCTGTCTCAATATTACAGGGTTCTATGTTTCACTTTGACGAGGTCAAATTTGAACATTGGCATAATGACATGAATTAGGGTGTGTTAGACGGGAGATTTTTTAACTTTTGATTTGTTTTAAATAATTTATATCTCCATAATTATGAGTTTTTGGACTATATGTTACATAAGTTTATATACTATAATTAGGCTCTAGTATCGTTAGCTTAAATCTTTCGGGTTATTAACGGTCACGGTGTATATGTATCAATTACCTGGTCATAATATAATAAATTGTAAAAGTTTAAAGAAGACTTACTGTTGAGTTTCTTTCGGTTTTCTTCTCAACAGCGGTGTCCTCTTATGAAATTCCGGTAGTTTCAGATTCAGATATGTAAAAGTGCTATTAATTGTGGTCTATTTACAGAATGAATATTTTGATTTCGTTTGAACAAACACTAAACATTAAAAAAAAATAAGGGGGCCGACCACATATTTCTCATAACGACCACCAGCTGACTATTTTTGGTACACGGGTATTTGGACAACCTCAAATAAACATAATATACTTTTGACTCAACTACGGACAATTAGCAAAAAAGGATTACTGGGTGAATCAACTTTTAAGTGCACGTATTGCTATGGTTACGCAAAATTTGTCCCTCGGACAACCTAAGCATTTTTCTATGAAACAGTATGAAGATGTCACTTGGACAACGGGGACAGAGTAAACAACACAAAAAGGTTGATTCACCCTACTACTTTTAAAATATTTTCTTCTATGACTTAACTGATATCATAATAAAATCATGTCGCACATAGATACCTTAAAATTACCATACATATCAAATATACCAACAATATGTTTTGCCAACAGATGCCGCTCTACGTGTGGGGCTGCGCGCCCGAATCATGTATCGCGCTGTTAAATTTTTTCCTGTCCATAGAAAATAGATTTTCAATTTTAGATTTTTTTTATAGTAATTTAGATGAGTATTAGATACAAACGAATACACAGTTACCTATACACCCATATACCTTAACTAGTTGTAATAACTGTAATAAGCTTTATATTCGTTTGCAAATGTACAGTTATCAGTGTCTTCGATAATACCGAGAGTTATTTCGTGTACGTCAAAAATATCTAATACGAGAAACGAAGTAATACAATCACTATCAAATTAAATGAAAGATTGCAAAATCCCAAAAAAAACCTTCCGGCGACATTATCTGAAAAAGTTATGACTTCTGGATATTGGTTTAACTAAACTTTTAAGTTATTCAAAGCTCGGAGCTTTACAATATCTCGTACAGTCAGTGGCACTACCTCTACATCTACCCGCTATCACGGCATTGAAAGGAATGTGACAGGTAGTATACAGGGTGGAACAGATCGAGGGACTTTTAAGAAAACAGGGAATTGTTCAGACTGAGTACTTAATTTTTCACCAATGAACTATGTAAATATTTCTATCCATGTTTGAGATACAGTTTGTTAAACATTAGTGTATAAATCTGCACATATCAACCCTAGCATATTTTGAACATCACTTAAGTTAAAGACAGGTGTCAGTTTAAAATGTAAATAAAACCTTTGAATTAGTAAGGTTGTCACTGATATTAAAATATTTTATTATGATGACTTTTTTTCTTTTAAATCCAGCTTTACAATTATAATAGGTCGATCGTAAATCACTCACAAGGAAAGGTACCCAACTCCGACTCCGATTTGATTCATTTTGATATATGTTATAGAGTAGTCTAAAATAGCAGACACGTATTTCTTGTAGCTGCCCAAATTCAACCTGTTAGGACAAACTGTCCTTCAAAGTACTGAAATCACAAAACACGTGTCCATTATTTTTTCACGTTCTCCAACATATAATGAAACCAGTAACTAATTAAGAATTTGCTTGAACAAATTTCTCTGAACAAGTTAGAGGGTTTGGTAAATTTACAGAAGGTCAATTTGACCTAACAGGTTGAATTTGGGCAGCTAAAAAAAATACGTGTCTGCTATTTTAGACTACTCTATAACATACTATATCAAAATGAATCAAATCGGAGTCGGACAGTTGGGTACCTTTCCTTGTCAGATGACACTATCCTGTCAGCCCAGTCTTTAGAAATGTTCCACTCTGTATGTCACGCGATAGGAGTCGCGTGTCACAGAGTTGCTGGCCAGAAAAGTGACCTAAACTTAGGTATTAGGTTACTTTTATTGTTTTTTCAGTTTGCTTAAAAAGCAATGGGTTCAATGCTATTTTAAGGTATGTATAAGTTGAGGAAGTGATTAACTTTAAAATTAGATAAATCAAGGACAAACATTTTGCACAATTGAGTAGAAAATATCCTGGAGTAGCAAACGACTAGACTTTTGCTACTGTCTTTGCACCTGGTAACTATCACGTCGCATATAAATGAGGTTCAAACTTTACGTAACCGGGTTGAAGAATTGGAGGTTTCGTTGTTAACTGTTTCCTCCTCGAAAACTTAACCAATTGTAAGGAAATTTTGGAAAATGAATGAGAGTATTTATTTTTACATCACACTTAGTCGTAAACAAGGGTTTACATGCTAGAAAAGCGGGCGGTAAGTCATAAATTACGCCCTAGGGCAATAAGTAATTTTTGTCACACTTTAAGGGCTTACATGCTAGAAAACGAAGCGGTAAATCGTATATTATGCCCTAGGGCGGTAAGTAAATTTGGTATTGACTACTAATATTTTTGTTTTATTTCCTCCAAAGTGTGATGAAAAACGTTGTACGTGACTCTGGTGGTAAAGTCCCTCATTTTAAGCCCGTTATTTTTATAGTATTTCTGAATGACCTCATACCCCACATCTCCAACTCAGTACCAAATACCAACTTAATTGTGTTTGCTGACGATACTAATGCTGTTATTTCAGCAGAAAATATGACAGAACTAAATGGCAGAGTTAATACTGCTCTATTGCTATTTAACAGATGGTTTGCGGTTAATAATTTGAAACTGAACCCTAGTAAAACTAGTGTCATGTTGTTCAAGGCTACCACAAAAAAATCAGATTCATTAGATATAGAATTAAATGGGGTTAAAATTCTGCAAACTGAAGTAGTGAAATTTCTAGGGATCCATATTGATGCGCTTCTGAATTGGAAACATGAAATACAGGCTTTGACCAACTCAATAGGAGCTGCTTGCTATGCTCTTCGTAGCCTAAGAGATGTGATACAAATTCAGCAACTTAAAATGGTATATCATGCTCTCGTAGAATCCAAGCTGCGCTATAGTATCAAATTATGGGGAAATCGTTATAAATACAATGTGGACGCTATTTTTAAAATGCAAAAAAGGGCTATTCGCACTATTGTACGCATCCCTCAGAGCGAATCTTGCAGATATCACTTTTTAAATCTTAAAATCTTACCTGTGCCATGCCTTTATATCCTCGTGCTACTCACAGATTTAATAAAGCACCTTAATAAATGGGAAAGCATAAAAGACAGAGAAAAAAGATGGGCAACAAGACGAAAGGATATAGCTTGCAATATTGTCCCGAAGCTTAACGTAGTCAGACACGCGGCGTATTTCCAATCGGTGCTTCTATATAATAAATTGCCGTCTGAGCTCAAAACGATAGCAAATAGTAAGATTTTCAATGCAAGGCTTAAGAAGTTTCTGTTAGAAAAATCGTACTACTCAGTTGAGGACTTTATCAATGATCAATTTTAACTTTAGCACATATACTTGTCATTGTATCCAATTTTAATTATCAATTATTGTAATGCATGTTTATATAAACTGCCTTGACATTTAATTTGAAAACTTAAACTAATATTATTTTTGACTATTACTTTTATCAACTATTATGTACCGTGTAATTTAATACTGTGAAATTTTTATAATGTGATTTTAAAATTCAAACACAATGTAAATTGTTCATGAATAAAATGATATGATATGATGATATGATGATGTTATTTACATGTTATCTGGCTGAGTGTACGGCACCTGGCAGCACAATTACGGAGATCGATAGGAAAGCACTTTGTCACCTTCCAGCCTTTGTGGGCTTCAGCCGGACGGTTCCAGACGCGATGCGTTTTAGTAAGCCCGCCCTTTTGTACTCATGTTTTAATATCGACTTTCGTTGAGCTTTCAGCGATGTAAATCTAGTTTCGTATTTCATTGAAAACCGGAATGTAAGATTGCGTTCGATTTGGCATATTTCATAAAAAAAAGTTTGACCAGGTTTGAAATATAGCGGAATATCTGGGGATACCTACACAAATTCTTTTTTGTGTATTAACTACCCTTTTTTACAGGTAGTATTAGATTAATACCCAGCTATAGGTGTAGGTATAACCCAGCTATAGGTATTAACCTAGCTATAGGTAGGCATAAACTTACATCTTGTTTCGAGTTCAAATGTTATTTGCAGGTAAACCCAAATATGTAAAAATGTACTACAGAACAAAGTGTATTTTTTATTGCCGCTATAACAACAAATACTAAAAATAAAATAAAATAAATATTTAAGGGGGGGCTCCTATACAACAAGCTTACTGATAATGGTACGGAACCTTCGTGCGCGAGTCCCACTCGCACTTGGCCGATATTTATTACCGTTTAACTTAGACCTGATAGGTATATACTTGCATTTTATGTCGGGCTCAAATATTATTTTATTTTGACTGCATGAAAATTCATACATGTAAAAAATGTACTACAGAATACTACAGATATGGAACAAATTTCATTAAGTATATCATTAAAAAGACGGAAAACGTCACGTTTTTGCAACGTCTCATTGCGGCAATGACGTACATTTTTAGGTTGTACGATATAGACTTTTCAACGTTAATCGACGCAAAGTTACACGCCGCAGCGTTCTATCTTACAACGACGTAATGTACATACTTAGCACATAGCGATAGCACACTGTTATAGTTCTAAAATACACCAAATGTATTCAACCAGCCACTAAGTAATTCGCGGAAATGTATCAAATTAATTGATATAAATCTACTTCTAGTATCTCTGTTTGGCCCTATGGTTGACTGGTAGAGAAAGGAGCGCAAAGGGCCGCAATGGGGCGCCGCCGATGAGGTTTTTGCCTAGGGCGCTCTCGACCCTTAATCCGCCGCTGGTACAACACAGTACTTTCGTTTTGTGACTTTCTAGTGGCTTCTGCGAGAACTACGTGTATGCCTAAATTGTTAAGAGATGTGCATGTCAGGTTAAGTTCATAACTGTACTTAAAAGTTAAGCATCCTTTAAAAAAATACTTAGTGTTGTTCTTACAGCGTTTCTTCTTAACACTGGTCTCTTGAGAAATGCCGTTAGAGTCAGACAAGTAAAAGTGGCATTCTGGCCTACTTACAGAATAACTTTCGTTCTTTTATTATAGGGACAGGTATAACGTATGATACGTAACCCCTATCCCCATAATCTACATAAAATTGAATCTACGATAATTTATTCCCCCAGTCCTTAAAATTCAACAATCAACAAACCCGTACGGTATGAAATCTTGCCGCCTAATGTCTGACGCCTAAATTTTATGCCCGACAAAGTTGCGTTGACATTCCGGACCCTATGTCAAAGGCTAGTAGAACATAACCTCCCTAAAACCACTCACAACTCAACAACAACATAATACCATAATAACAATCCAAAATATTGTCTAAATGCAAGTCATAGGGCAGAAAATCATGGGATTTGGTGTGGGAGTTATGCCTTTTTTGTTAGAAGGGGGTGAAAAAGCGATAAACAAAGGACGAACATTGTCCAGGAATATACAGTGTCCCTGCGTACAGGGTGTTTAATTTACATTTAACGAAACGCCTTTATCGGGTATGTTTAAAAATGTATACTTAGAAAAGTATCTGTGAAACGAAAGCAATAGCGTTTGAAGCTGGCGATGAAGATATTACATAAAAAAACATTACTTTATGTTTATCCAGAGCAAAAGCTATTCTGTGTTCCATTTATCGTTACTAAAGAATGGATAAAAAGGCACGAAGTTAGTTATTGGTTTACTTCCATAAATGAAACATGCATGTAGCATCTTCAAACATTATTCTGAGTATTACCAACATGTTAGAACTTTGTATAAATTGTTCAGTTTGTAATTATTTCAAAACATATCATTCGAATTTGTAGTAATTAAAAGTGGCCAGAAGTCCAAATTCCGGTAATCGTTTCATATTTATAGGCAAGCAGGCGGGGTGTTTTCTTATACCATCGTGCCCATCATAGTATAAGATAACAAGGTACTTACGATACTCCGGAATGACAGGTGAACTTTCGTCGTCATCACGCTGTGATTAGTTGGTTGGTTCTCTAAATCCGGTTCTATGTTGCCAGTTGTATATCATAATACTCCCCGATTTCCTTGCCATCGGTATGAATCTCATAAAATCGTGAGTGTTTTAAATAAATTATTACGACAACATACAATTCAGTCAAATAACATGAAAACTGTAATGCATAAATGCACTGTACGACTGTCGGCATTTTTTTCCCTCATAATTATAATATTACCATAAAGTGGCAACTAGTCAGTGACGATAATAAAAAAAACACATCCTGTACGCGGAAAGACCGTGGCCGCAAATTTGCCTTTTGCATACGGAAAATGCGAGAGTATGAATAAAATAAGAATAACTCTGTCAACCCCTTTGTGAAGCATTGGAACCTGCGCCCTGATGCAATTTATGTAGCTCATTTATGAAGGAGAAATATTATGTATTTGATTACCTCGAGCTCGACGTTTCGAATTTAATGTTACGTTCATGATCATCGAGGTAGTTAAATATTAAACACTTTTTGAACGTGATTAACCCGTTACCGTATATATATAAAAACGAATTTGAACTTTGACCCGTGTCAATAAGGACTAATTTATTATCTGCCATATATGGCTTCGTATGCAGTAAGGGGTTAAGCCCGTTTTGTAATAATGTATGAAAGTAAAGCCTGACCAGAAATATATGAGGATGCGCCATATTGCGGAATTTCACTGGAACTAATTTCTTACACTGGCAATGATTTTATGATGGTTTGTCAACAATGTCAATGTCATTCGTGGTGATATCTTTAAAATACAAATATTTTAAATTATCCAAATGAAATGCCGAAAACCATTCACAGTCGTGAACGTTACATTATAAATAAAGTGTACAAGTGTGTACTACACGAAAAACAGTCAGGAAAAGAGTGCATTCCATTAAATGATATTACGAGGTTAACATAGTGGAACTGACAGGTATTTAAACTAATGTCATTATAGTGGGTTGCGATTGGTTGCAAAATTGTTGCCATATAAATCTTATTAATAACGCCCTCTTGACAATCCTCATATATTTCTGGTCAGGCTTTAACAACCTTGGCAGTCTGATTTCAGGCAGACTACGCCGTTAGCGCAGTTTGTAGTACTGTCTACTGAACCGGTGGTCTTGGGTTCGAATCCCGGCAAGGACAAATATTTTTGTGAAGAACTCGAATATTTGTTCCTGGTTCATGGTGTAATTATATATTATGTACATCGTCGTCTTGTACCCATAGTACAAGCATTGCTTAATTTGGGACTAGGTATAGATTTGTGTAAGATTGCCCCTTAATACTGGTGTCACTATGTAAAATGTTTTATATAGAGTCGGACAACGAGAATTGGCATGTTTTCTACTAAGTAAAAATAAACTGTACAACTATCTACAACCACCCCTTTCTATTACTGAATGACAAAAGCCACCTACTAGTGAATAAAAATAAATAAAAAACCTACCAAGTGCGAGTCTGACTCGCGCTCAGAGGGTTCCGTACAAACTTTCACTTATCCCATCTTAATTGGCCTGGTTGAGTTAAGTTTGTAACTGTATGGTGCCGCATACAAACGAGGTGCAAACTTAACGCAACCGAGTTCTCCAAATATGATGTTTGAAAAGGACTATAGGTATATTTTTTAACATTTTATTACAAATGTATAGTTTTCAGATTTTTATAAGTATTTGTAGGATGTGACGATATTGCCAAATTTCAGTTCTAGGTCATCGGGAAGTGCCCTATCATTTTGGTTCCCTTGAGAGTGACGAAATGTACGTTTTTTGCGATATAAACAGCCGTATATTTTTAAATAAGTTTGATTTTTTCACAGCTTCAAGGAACCGTAGACCTGAGTATATGGTGTTGATTTAAACTCGATATCCACGCGTTCTCGAGATAAAGGGTCTTGACAGACAGACAGACCGACGGATGGACAACAAAGTGATCCTATAAGGGTTCCGTTTTTTTCCGATTGAGGTACGGAACCCTAAAAATACCACCAACAACGGATGATATAGATTATAGAACAATCATTTATTATGAATGTCATGCGGATGTAATTTCACATCTTCTATCCCCGCCAACTTTACACAAAATACAAAAAAAATACAGTAATGACATTCATCTCGCATGATTATGCATAACCACGACCTCCTTCCCTCCCCTAATTGTAGTTTACCATGTAAATATTTACCCTCATCCTATGGCGTCAACATTGTCTAACTATTTTCCATGTGGCTTTGCCCGCGCAACCGTATGCTGATATCCTTCAAAAACCATGCATTTTTCTACAATAATTTATGCAGCTTACGTCTATAAAATGTAAAAAAGTGTACCTTGGCTTTTTTCAAAATTTCCATCAGCTCTCGGGTTTATTGATTTATATCGGGTACTTTTTTCTACATTCAAATTTCATACAAGAAAAAAAGTGACCAAAAATTTGGTACCTACGTAAAAAACATATTTTCACGTCACCGTAGGCCGTGAAAGGGATTTTCAGAAGAAAGAAGAAATTTCGGGAGAAAATCTCGCTTCCTGGCCAAGGCAAGACGTAAAACTTTATACAAACCACGGGCTATAATTCGTAAAGCCCCAGAACGCACATATTTCGGGCCACCAATACATTCATCCGCCCTAGGTATGTGATATCCTATTCCCGTAGATCACGTACGTAGTAATAAAAAAATCGTTCATACTAAAATGTCTAGCATAACTGTGACATGCGACTCTGTCGCGCGACAAATACTATCTGTCACTTTCTTGTAAATACTGTGCGAGGAAGACAGGTGACGCTAAGTCGCGCGACAACCGAAGTCGCGTCCAGACATGCTAGCCCCGCTGGAATAAAAACGGGACATTTTTTCATGTCACGTTCGAAAATGCAATAGCCATTTTTGTATCACACTATAATTATGTATGATACTTACTTAGATATCCCAATTTTTGTAATTTTAAATTGTATACAGTTCTATAATTACTTTATCTACAGACAGTTTCCAATAATATCATAAATTATCGGTGATATTACCAGGAAACGGCATTAAAAAACTACCATTACGCTATTAACGAGGAGGGTTTACATATTAAATCTAATATCGTTATAACAAGACTAGTCTCTTCAAAGAGCCTGCAGACTGCCTTAGAAGAAAACCGCTGAACTATTAGTAGTATCGGGTTCCTTCCGTAATTGGACTGTGGAGGACAAAGAAATGCTTGATTACTGAGACCACTCTCTACTGCATAAATTTGCCTCTGTTCCGGCCATTGTTATAAAATTCAACAGCTATGTAATGAATTAAATAATGTTGAACGTTGGTACTTGTCAATGTCATACCGTTGAAATTTGACACACGTCAGTGTCAAACCACTCAAATTCTGACACATGTCAGTGTCAAACAGTTGAATTTTTGAATTTGACAAGTGACAACCATCGCCTTATATGTAAGAAACTAAGTAAATTTTCATATTCTCTGTACAATTTGAGGAAAATTGTAAATCAATCATCTTTATTAATTGCATATCATGCGTATGTCACATCTACTTTACGGTATGGAATAATTTTTTGGGGAAATTCACCAAATAGGGATACTTAACGCATTTATAGCTCAAAAAAGTGCGTTAGGTCAACGTGCGGTCTTAATCCAACTGACTCATGTAAACCACATTTTATTAAACTGAAACTACTAACACTACCTAGTTTGTATATATACGAAAAAGCTATCTTTGTTATTACTAACCAAAACCTATTTAGTAAGTTTAAAAGTCAACGGCTTCAAAACAACATAAAAGCGCACCTAAGTAACACAGCACTGCTGCAAACATGCTGCAAAAAAGTGTACTTGGAATGGCACACAACATATTTAACAAGCTACCACAAGCCATAGTAGCAAATGAAGTCGGTTAAAAAGGAAAGTGAAATCGAATTCAAAAGCACTTTAAAAGCATTTCTTATAGAAAAAAGCATATTATTCAATAACAGAATTTTTGACTGAAACCTATAACTAATAATTAAATTGACATACTATTTTTTTCATCCTTTATTTATTGTGATTCCTGTACGTACCTAAACTTAGTTATAGATGTGACCTAAATAGTTGATTATTATTAGTTTTTTTTATAATGTGTGTTGCATGTACGCTAACTATTTAATTTGTATGCCCAATGGCACCACATAGTGGTAGGGGGAGTGGGGGTACATTGATACGCGGGGCACATAGATACGGTAGTCATAAAACCTAAACGAATGGTTGTATACAATTCATTCACGCACACATAGACGTCACTTACAAGGCGAATGAGACGCCGGAGTTTCACCGCGGCTCAGTCGCTCAAACGCATTTGACAAGTACGGACACGTTTTTTAAGACCGCGAGTAAAAAATCGATCATTTTAGGAAGTGACTTATTAGGCAGTATTATAACGTTATCGGAGAGGAATCTACGACATGCAGTAATTAAATACGTTGAATTATTCTATACAATAGCCATTTTATCCTAGATACTTCTAGATTTTTTTCTATCTTAATTTGTATCTAAAAAAATACCTCGGGGCACATAGATACAAACGTCTGTGGGGTAGATTGATACTGTATCAATGTATGTCAATACATAAATAATGTTTATATGTTACTGTTAGTGTTTCAAAACAACTGATTGTTAGCATGTGATCTTAAGTTTATGAGGAAAAGAGGTGTAGGATATATATATTGACTATTTACCTATATATATCAAAGATAAATATAAGTACAAATTAAAGTTACTGATAAAACCTAGTTGATTTGCCATAAACATTCATGAGACTGATTATGCCATAAATAAATGATAATATAAATCAATATAATGCATTTTCTTTCATTTTTAAATAAGATTATATATATTACATAGGAATATATGTGGGAGTATCAAAGTACCCCAGGTGTGTATCAAACCGCCCCGTATACGGGGTAGTTTGATACAAATCCCATTTTTCAGAAAAAAATACATAAAAAATCAATATGTTGTTTTACGGATAAATGTACACTTACGTTTAAACTTAGTTCAACACTCGAGCTATCAAAATATTGTTTGTTGAAATTACTCTTTCCCTGCCGTTTTTATCGTCTATGCAAAAAAATCGTATCAAGGTACCCCATCTCCCCCTACAATAAATATGTAACACCTAAATTTACCTATGTTGGACAAATAAATATTTTGATTTGATTTGATTTGATTTTGATTTGACTAGTTTTTTTTATTGAGTTTCGAGGGCAAAGATCCTTTCAGCAACTATTATTAAGAACTATCAAATTGTCAATTTAAAAAAACATTTCGGATAAACCATGGGAAATAAAAATTGATGAATGCAGCTTGTTGATCATTTTGCTGTAATGGCGGACGATCGAAAAAAAACATGGTCGTCCAAAAATTGTAAGTCTATTATTAAATTTTGTAGTATTAGGCACACGGCGACCCCTTTTAAAAGTGCTAATGTTCTGGTTCTTGTAAATATAAACAGGACTGTATTTTTTGTTTCGTAAATATTTCAAACGCAAGAAATAAGAATGGATTGTAGGAAGTTTTACTGGAGAGTGTATCAAACCAAAGTGTGGCATTAACTTTATCGCTAAGATAGTGAAAAAGTTCTTTAAATCACTAAAATGCGGTTGCTGATCCTAAATAATATATTTGTCGGGGACAGGTCTGGATGGCCGGTGTGGTGTGGCACATTAGATGAGCTAATCGACATAGTTGTGGACGAGGAGGTAGTTGCGAGCAAGATGAAACAATACGGATGCAACTAACTTGATTTATTCCTTATACAATGAAGCACAAAATAACAGTTCCTGGCACAGAGGTCTGTAAGCTAGGTTATCAAAGTCTCACAATAGTCTTTATTAAATTAACACAGTATTGTTGAGTTATAACGTTTCACTGATTCTAACTTGGTATAGCACAACGAAACGGGACAGTTCCAAGGCAGTAGTGCACTCGACGGTGGCCCAGAGTGAAGTGTCGGTGGGCGTTCGCTGAGTGAACCGCCAAGACTCTGTCTAGCGCGCCAAAACAGGTTCAAGGGGGCGCCACTGTCGCCTTCCGATGGCGCGCCGGCTTCGTTGAGCTACCGTACTCATGACCGTCTCCGACACGGCCATCCTGCGATGACACACGTCCTCGTGTGTTGCTCTGAAACAATCAACAACCCAAAACAGTATCCCCTCGGTCAGTCCTGACAAACACGTCAAAATGGTACCTAAGACAAAACAAAAACTTCATCTTTCCTTTCGCATCAAATAGTTACTGACACCAAAACAAAAAAAATATCACAAAAATAATTTTGACAACTAAGTGAAAGTTTTTGTTTTATAACCGCAATATTTCAAAAGATAAAAAACGAATTATGGTATCTTACAACCAACTACCAATTGTAACATTACTTATTCTTTCAATAAGTGCAATACGTTTTAAATGAGATTGTACTACAATGTTGCTTGTTGTGAAACAAACTAGCTATTTACCACTTCTACCTTAGAAAACACATTAGGAACCATGTACCACCATATCATTTCCTTTTGGCTCACCTTATTGACAATATCAAAACAATTAAATCAACGAAAATTCGTTCAACAAAACAGGTATCTCATTCGTGGCCTAGGGCTAACTTAGCCACCCACTACGCGCATCCCCACGGGATCGCCGAGTCAACCCTATGACTCTACGGTCTCTGCGAGAGTGACCCGACCTCCGCCAGCACCTACCGCGCACCGCGTATCCACGGACTGCTTAGAGCAGATGCCGACTTCTACCGGACTACGGCTACGATGAAGTGACTGGTATGGTCGACCAGCCGAACTGAGAACCTCCCTACCAGTCTCACAATATTTTTTTTTCGTCTACTTCAAATGGTACGTAGCTCCCGGGCATTTCCCTCAACCTATTGTGCAAGTACGCGCATGTTTGGAAGTCAAGTTTATGGCCAATGGTCTTGCAATTTACAATACTACATGTCAACACTGAATTATACAAGCAATTGCCATGGAACTTATTGGAAATTAACTCTTCCATAAGCGATCACTCGGCAACCAAATCACAATAAAATGAGAACTCCTCACCAGATTGCCTCATATGGTGTGGTGTGGTGACGTCACACGTCAAACCCTCTTCCCCGTGGTTGAAGGCGCCCTGTCGCTCGCCTTCGCGCAGTTCTTTACGCGATGTCTTGTACCGTGGCAGCCGAAGCAGATGACTCATGGCTTAGCTGTTAGCTGCTAAGTTCGCGAATCTTTTCCTGAAACAAAAACTTCAAGCACAGTATCACAAAGCTCGGTCATTCTAACCTTAAATCCAACAAACTCAACTTCAATTCAACAACAACTGAAATTGGATTTGTAGGCCTAATTACTTAAAGTCAAATGAATTGTTTCTTTTGTTATCTGAAATAACATGCCAAACGAATAATAATAATCCAACAAAAAAAAAGGAAACTTAAATCAATCTAGCAAAGTTAGGTAGGTACACTGAAATTATGATTCGTTAATGTGAACAAATAATCTACGACGTAGATGCAAGAAAAGATTTAAATCAAATCATTATTTGCATTTTAATAACAAACTTTACTTTGTATGATAATCTTTGGATTACCAAGGCTTTACCGATTATGAAACATTAATGATAAAAATCAAATTTCAATTTCAAATTCTTGTTCTAATATTTTCCTAATCCTATTAGTGTCTCCAGTTTAAATATTTTAGGCTAAAACGATCACCACAGTTAAAAGTAACATTAGAATCGTCAAAGTAACAAATCTCAGGCTCACCAGTTCTTACGGAAGTTATAGGCGCTAAACTATACACCAGCTAATGTACACCGAGTAAGAAACTATTCAAGATGTCAAAAAATTAAATTCTACAGAATGATTGGAAAATCATGAACAGAGGGTAAATTATTAAAGCAAGTTCCTACCCCCTAAGCCCAGCCGCTCCTACTACTAAGTACTGTGTATGCTTAGAATAATAATTCTAAGTGTGTATGATTGATGCACCTTCACAGCGCAATTTTAAAATGATAAACTTTTTTAAGGGTAGGTAAACTGCGTAGTGGTCATATTAATCAACACTAAATCTCTGTAGAAACATTTCGCGTTTAGTCATATTATATCACTACGAAAACAATCGTTACAAAACGTGCAATAAACTTTGTTGCAAATGATTATTAATTTCTATCACGCAATATTCAACTTTACTTGGAGGGTTGCTTTTACCAGTACCCGTTAGTACTTTTTTTGACAAATACCCACTAAACTGAATAAGTGCGACTTAAGTCTACCCCAGAATCTAGCTACACTTTTATTTGTGAACAAAATATCGGAATCTTAGTGAAAAGTTAACGACTGACCTGATGTGTTTTTCAAAATGTGTCGGTGAAGCCATAATGCCTACGTTCACGCGTCGCTTGTAAGTTGTAGTTGACTGTCGCTTCTGGGTCACTTCTACTGGTGCAACAACTGACGATGTGTCCCGCTGTTCTTGAAGTAAACAATGAACTTCGATGTATGTAGTTGGTATTGTAACTGCTGGCTTTTGTCGCTGAGGTGGTAAGTTGTAGTTTTCTTTTATACGAAGTAAGCAATCGAATTTTTCATGTCCGTTTCTCTCGCAATGAAAACAATTTAAACAGTGCAATCTTCATTTGTTTTCATACGGTTTTGTAGGTCTCCGTGACGGTGTTAGCTTGAGTTTCAATAACGGAAACGCTTGTAGCTCCTGTTCCTTGATTTTGTGATGTCAGGTTCGTTGTATTTCAAAGAGTAACCACAAACTTTTGTTCTTCCGTTTTATTCGCTTCGTGTTCCATCATTCTTCGTGTTCGCTCATGGGCCATAGATACCATCCCAACTTCTGATGTCGGGGACAGGTCTGGATGGCCGGTGTGGTGTGGCACATTAGATGAGCTAATCGACATAGTTGTGGACGAGGAGGTAGTTGCGAGCAAGATGAAACAATACGGATGCAATTAACTTGATTTATTCCTTATACAATGAAGCACAAAATAACAGTTCCTGGCACAGAGGTCTGTAAGCTAGGTTATCAAAGTCTCACAATAGTCTTTATTAAATTAACACGGTATTGTTGAGTTATAACGTTTCACTGATTCTAACTTGGTATAGCACAACGAAACGGGACAGTTCCAAGGCAGTAGTGCACTCGACGGTGGCCCAGAGTGAAGTGTCGGTGGGCGTTCGCTGAGTGAACCGCCAAGACTCTGTCTAGCGCGCCAAAACAGGTTCAAGGGGGCGCCACTGTCGCCTTCCGATGGCGCGCCGGCTTCGTTGAGCTACCGTACTCATGACCGTCTCCGACATATTTTTTTATTTGTGAATTAAGTTTCAAATCTACATATAACAATTTGAAATGTCCATCGAGTTATTAGTGTTATTACAGAAGGATAATCAATGTTATTGAAAAAGGTTCCTGATTCGATTTTAATCGAATGTATACGCATTATCGTGATCGTGTTGTAACCTATCGATTGGTATAATGGAAGCGGCCGATTAAGCAAACTGTCAATTAAAGATGGAATCCAGGATTGATAGAGAACACGCGAGTTGATTATTTGCTTCCTTAGTTTACCTATCTGAAACACTAATTATCGTTTCCCAAATTTTCATTTGTCCGAATGCCATTTTTTTTTTAAATATTGCAAAACAAACCTAACCTAATGGGTTCCTTTTAACAATGTTGATAAAATGCTGCAAATATTACGGGTTTCAGGAAAATAATACTTTCGGACAATTGGAAATTTTTCGTAGTTGAGATAGGATACCGCTTCCTTTGTAGTGGGGGTTGCGACACTGGGATCCACATTTTACAAAAATATTTACACGGAAAAGCGAGTCGGACTCTTGCGTGAAGGGTTCATGTAAAGAATATAAAAAAGTTGCCATTATTGTCTATACTTACTTTATTTTAACTCCGGAAGAAAAAGAGCGGTGTATTTGTGTATCTGTGTGTCTGTCTGTGGTATCGTAGATGGACTGATTCAAAAGCTTTTTTTTTAAATCAAAAGCCTTGTCTGTCGGGATGGTTCTTAGCTATGTTTGGTGAAAATAACTGCAACTGTTTCTAAGATACTCAGCTTTCATTTGAACAAGTGACAGGATCTCAGCCAATATAGAAGCTATGAATTCCAATTGTTGTTGTTATGTTCAGATTTAGTAGCAATTTTTCACTCATGGAATGAGGGCCTCATGAAGCTACTTTTGTCGGGGGTTTTTAAAATTTCCAATTTAGGTTATTTAAATATTATGATTGTTTTGGCTCACTTTTGTAACATGTGACAGGAAACTGAGAGCGGTTGCCCGTAGAACTACCTTGCCACCCGATCTAAATTCCACCTAGATGACATAGACTAACAGACTGACCTCAAGATGACGTTGTCAAGCTACACGTCTGCTGGTTAGAGTGCCCGTGCACGCCAGCACACACGCGCTAGGCGCTGGGGCAGTGCGCTGCCTACAGCCTACAGCCTACAGCAACACGATGTCGGTTACAGCCGCAAGGCTTACCGAGTAAGCCATGATTTACGATACGATACGTAGAACTACCTAGATATCATTAAGTGTTCAAATTGAATATTTAGATTCGATTTAATACTTCCAAATGCGAAATGAGAGTGAAGTGGTCATTAGGAATGTTGCCTTGTCGGTGAAGTGCTTAGCTTAGCAATTTAAATGAGATTATTTTAATTGTAAATTCAAGGGTATGAATTGCCATGAATAAATTTGGTCTAGAAGCTTTATGGGCGATAAATGCAAAAATTACTCGAAAACAATCTATGAAGCTTAGTGGAAAAGGGACATATGGAACTGCAACGCTTAAAGAAGATACGTCTTCTGTTTTATTCGGAGACGTATTTGGCCTGCATTGGTTAAAGTATTGACCGAGAGTAGGGCGTGGCCACATGTCCACGACTCGGCGTCGTAAACGTAAAACGACACGGTGTCGCGTCGGAGCGCGACACATTATCCACCGTGCGAATATACGTTGCCGCGTCGTGAAAACACACGACACGGCGTCGTAAACGTAAAACGACGCTGTGTCGCGTCGGAGCGCGACACATTATCCACCGTGCGAATATACGTATAGCCCTTCAAATAAACAATGCAAGGATCGACACACATAAGACAAGCATAAGAAAAATTTCGAAAGGCTATCCAGCGTTAGAGTGGTGGAGAGGTTAACATGCTGGACCGGTAATCCAGAGGTACCAGGTTCGATTCCCGGTCTTTTCCGCCAGGTTACGCATTTCAGTTTTTCTTTGTGCTTTGATCTTAGTACCTATCAATGCTATAATATAAAAAAATGTGGTGTAAAAAAATGAGACGTTTTTTATAATAGTTATTTGTGCAACAAGAGAGCAAAGTTGTTTTTTGTTGCGAGTGCTGATTTCGAGCCCCGAGCAAACGAAGGATTCTATGTTTGAATCACGAGCGTAGCGAGCTAAGTTAGAATCCTGAGTGTAGCGAGGGACTCAACAGCACAAGATGCAAAAAACTTTGCTTTCGTATAGCACACACAACTTTTCACCTCAACAGCGAGAATAATTATATTCGACTTTTTGTACTTTTTCTTCCAACCATACAGGTGTAGGTGTAAGGTATATAGTCTTTGTTGCTGATTTCAATGATATTATTAACTAGGTAATAGACCAGCTGCTTAAAATGGAATACAAATATAATTAATAGTACATTACTGCAGAGGCCGTGAAGTAAGGGATTGCTGGACGAGTTTGGGGTAGATCCAGATAGAACGAGTCCTGCAATCCCTGTTCCGGCCGAAGCTTGTATAGTGCTTTTCTCAAACGATGTGAGGAAATATTAAAATTAAAATAACTACTAGATAATCAAGTAAGTAAACAAAACAAAATATGCTACGGGAAAAAAGTAAAAACTATTATTCGTTTTTACTTTTTTCCCGTAGCATATTTTGCATGACTAAATTTGCCTTCTCATTAAGTTCCCCGTCATCCTTTGTTCATAAGTTCCCCGTCACTCTCATCACTAGAAGTAATTTTTATGTCTGTTAAAATTATATTATAATCACTACGAAATACGAATAAGCAGAAAAAAGATTTTCAGTTTGCCACCTTTTTTATTTTTTAAATATGTTATTTGATCCAGCTATTTGAGCACCATGTTTAACCGCACATAAATATAGTACCATAGATTTTTTTTATGTCGCAATTATGCTTACAGATTGTGGTGGTGGTTGGCTGTATGTAATTTTTCCTTTGCCAATTTAATTTTAGTATAGAAATTAAAAAAATTAGAGCAGCGGACAAAAACGGATTTTCATACTAACTTTTGTGGCCTAGGCCAAGAAGTAATGTAGGGAGTCATAAACGAGAAACTTCATGTCCTCATATCGGGACATTAGTACATTTCCGAGCATGTTTGAGAAAATTGAAATTATGCGTTCCAACACCAGCAGTCCCTCACAACCACCACGGTTGTCATTATTTGATCAAATGGGAAGATTTAGCAGATACATTAACGTATTTATTTATTAATACGAGAATTTGTTTATAGTTTTATTGATATTTTTACTCGTAACTCGTAAGGCACTATACAAAATAACAATTTGAACTCGATATTTTTTTAAAGTACGTTTCGAAACTGCGTCTATGATAAATTGGTGAAATCATAAATTATTTGTACGGGTATTTACAGTATAAAGTTGAAAAATCTTATCTTATTTAAACAATAATCTATTTGATTTATATAAAAGATACAATAAACATCTTCGAGTATTTTTTATTTTTATGGTATAACGCTTATCGGAACGTGTTCACATTCGAAGTCGGATTCGAAAAGTCGAATTGATATGTTTGTATCACTCTCTTTTTCATATAGATATGAAAGAGACAGAGTGCATCAAACTTCGAACGATTTGAAATTTATAATTAACCTTTGGCTGAGAAATGACAATTCGACAAATGACAAAAAAAAATAAAAAATAAAAAAGCTACTTTCTTGTCACGCTCGATACAAAATCGCATTTTGTTCACTGTTTTCTGACAGCAAAATAGCCATGTTTGAGCTGGTGAGGTGAAAATAAATATACCTACTTATTCCGATGTTTTATGATTCCGAAAACAGTTTTTCGCTAAACAATAACTAAAGTACGATGTCTAAAGGAGACGCCTACCAACACCACCCTTAGGAAACCACTTGGAAGTTCTAGAGAGACTTTTCCAGTTGGAGAGAGTCCTCACACAAAGTTAAAAGCTGAAGCGGGGCACCTTTGTATGTGCTCACGGTGGTGATTGGGAACAATCACGATTTCTAAAATAATCACTTTTTCACAAAAAAAAACATATTTGACGCGAACAAATCGTATTTTTGAAAAACTGAACGATTAACTATAAAAATCACCGAATTAGCTATAGTTTTATCAAACCAATTTGAAGTTCTCGAACCAGAAATCAGAAACAACTGAATTAAGAACCTAATCTTTTTTGTAGTCTGTTTATAAGCGCCTTATCATAATTAGTCGAGAACGTATGAAAAACACCCAAATAAAAAATCACCCAAATAAAGGAAGAAATCGCTCTATAGTGATAAGACCGCTTGTTGTTTACCTCTTATTGTAATTTCTTGCGTTGTATTTCTCCTGTATATTTTATGAGGTGTGCAATATAGAGTACCTACTTGTGAATAATTCATCAAAAATAATATTATCTGAATCAAAAATGTAAATAAAATGTAGCACTTTTAGTGTATTGTGATTGGTTCCGTAAGGATTACGCTATTAATCCCTGTAAATAGCATCCAGTAACGGGAATTACTGCGTTGCCATGTTAATTACGTGAAATCCAATTATTTGAGCACAGAGTAATGGTAATCTTGGCTGGATCCTGTTAATTCCTCGGTTTACGCTTAAAGTTACTGCGACACTTACTCTGATTTACATACCAGTAAAAGCCATGTAACCTGATTCCTATTGGTGTATTTACTCGTACTAACTTACTCGTTTTACAGAGAATAATACGATATAATTGTAAATATAGCACAGATGCTTTTCTCAACAATTTACTTATTATAATCTTATCAGCCGATAGACGAACACTGCTGGACAAAGTTCTCCACAACGATCGACCTTGCACGGCCCTCATACAATTTTTTCGCGCGATCCTAACCAGATCATCAGTCCACCTTCTTGGAGGCCTTCCAACGCTGCGTCTTCCGGTCCGCAGTCGCCACTCAAGGTCAAGATCCTTTCTGCCCCAACGGCCATCGGTTCTACGACCAATGTGCCCCGCCCACTGCTACTTAAGTTTGGCAGTGGAGCAATTTACTATGAAATCAGAAATCAGGAACGTTTATTAGTTACACTCACACACATTTAGCATTTGTTTACACATATATGCCGACACGTTTGGCGCAGTTTGTAGACACCTGCATACTGAGCCGGCGGTCCCAGGTTCGAATCCCGGCCAGGGCAAATATTTGTGTGATGAACTCGAATGTTTGCGCTTGGATCATGGTTGTTATATTTATTTAAGTATATATTTATCTATACAAGTACGTATATTGTCGTCTTTAACACCTTTAATACGTTGACAAGATTTGAAGAATCACTTACCTCACATTAGTTTCCCATATTGCAATCACGTGCGAACATAGTCAGAGTGGAGGACGTAACCGAAACAGCCTGAAAGCTTTTACGCATATCATATCATATCTATCTTATTTGGCATACAAATAAATAAATATCGGACAACCTCACACAAATCGATCTAGTCCCAAATTAAGCTCAAGAAGGCTTGTGTTATGGGTACTAGACGACGATATACATACTTATATAGATAAACTAGCTTTTGCCCGCGGCTTCGCACGCGTTAAAAAAAATACGTTCACTTGGCATAACTTGGCATTTGGCATTGGCTTGGCATAACTCAAGCCCTTCATATTTTTTGTTTACCGTATCTTTGGAATATTTGAATGCTTTCATGGACATGATTCCATGTTCATTTTAGATTCAATTTCTACTTTCTTGTTCCCGTTTTACAACGTTGTGTTTTCTCAATGCGAGGCCTCCGACATTTTTGTGCACTGTCTCAATTGGTTACTTAAATAAAGTCATGTTCTCTTCTTTCCGCTGTGGTATATTGTCTTACTTTGTGCCCCCGCTTTTTTTGGTCATCATCTTAGAATACTTAATCGTTTGTTCAGAATTGCTTTCCTGTTACCGTTTTAAGGTTTATGTATTCTCAATGTGAGCACTACTGCATTTTTGTTATCTATCTCTTCAGATTACTTGAAAGTTACACCAGTCTTGCTTTTTTCTTTCCGTTTGTTATATTGTTTTTTCTTCGCGCCTCCCGTCTTGTTTGGTCACCATCCCCATTTAGAATCCTTTAAAGTTTGATCAGAATTGCTTTCTTGATTCCGTTTTAAGGATTTGTGTTTTCTTAATGTGGGCACTATGCAACTTTAGTTCACTATCTTTTCAGGTTACTTAAAAGTTTGATCAGACTTGTTTTCTAGTTAGCGTTTTAAGGTTTTGTGTTTTCTTTCTTTTCTTTCTTGATCACCACATCTACAGGTCACTTAGCCTTTCATCAGATTTACTTGTAATTTTCAGTTTTAGCATATTGCATTTTGTAACTGCGGGCCGGGGGCTCTGCCCCCCGAGCCCCCCGTCTTTTCAATGCCATCTCTTCGTGTTACTTAAAAGTTTCATCAGTCGTGCTTACTTCTTTTCGTTGTGCAATATTGTTTTTTCTTTGTGCCTCCCTTTTGGTTTGGTCACCACCTCTTCTCCTTCTTCGAATTCTTTAAAGTTTGATCAGACTTGCTTTGTTGATTCCGTTTTTAGTTCAATATATTTTCAGGTTACTTAAAAGTTTGATGAGACTGCTTGCTTTCTTGTTAGCCTTTTGGTGTTTTGTTTTTTTTTTGTTGATCACCATATATCTACAGGTAACTTAGCATTTCATCAAAGCTACTTGAATTTTTCAGTTTTAGCATATAGTAATTTCTTAGAGCGGGGGGCTCCCCCCGTTTTTATCGATACCATCTCTTCGTATTGCTTAAGTTTCATCAGCCTTGCTTTCTTTTTTCCGTTGTAAGATATTGTTTTTTTCTTATTGCCTCCCGTCTCTGTTAATCACCATCTCTTTAGAAATACTTAAAAGTTTAATCAAACGTTTATGAGATATTTTATATTTTGTCTAAACACATACTGACGCAGAACGGCCCTCGAGCTGTCAACTTAAACTTTGCATCAGCTGTATTAAAATTAAAGAAATTAATTGTACATAGTAATAACATTTAAATGTATCACTCATTAACTTCAAAGTTGTGTAAGAGATCGTAGTAATATAGTAAACGTACGTTTTAACGCGAGCGCAGCGGGTAAAAGCTAGTAAAACAATACACAAATTACGGACCAATCCACTCACTTCGCCATTGCGAAACCTCTGCTGCGGAGGGCACCTCGGGGAAAACTACTGTTTAAAGCTCACAGATGGCGCTACTGGTAGCACCTATGCGCGTATCATATTTCATTAACTTTCCGTAAATACATATTTATACGTCAAAGGATAAAATTGATTTTAAATAATTTTATTTTGATTATTATCTCTCAAGAAAGCAAAAAGCAACTTATTTATTCATTTCAAATTTTCTCTGCGTCTCAGTACGTTTATGAAAAGAGGGTCAATATTTATAAACTGCTGAGTAAATACATTAATTTTAAATGCAATAATAGAGTGGTAGTTCCCAATGTTGCATCGCGAAATTAATAATAGCAAAATTGTGTTCAGTTTTGTTTCATAAAATGATAATTTCGGGTACCACTAACGCCATCTACTGCCCCGGTGTCCGTAACTCGGCGACTCGTCCAACCTCAGAGCTATTGTCCCCCGGTGGGTAGCGCAGGCCAGCCCCCCGCGGGGTACGCGTGGTTCTAAATTCAAATTCACGACGCTGATGGATGACGCTATGAGATGCACACGACTTCATTCGCGTATTTTTTCTTTACCGTAGACGGAAAAAAAGTATCCTACAACCATCTCCGGATTTCCAGCTATCCCTGTACCAAAAGTGGTTAAAATCCGTCCAGCCAATTCGGCGTGATTGGAGGACAAAGGATTTTATGGAAACAGATTTTATAATAGTATAGATATACAGAGCAACTTCTTAAGGCTTCTTCATGAATATTCACCCATACTATTCGGGCACACAGCCACACTCTCTCTCACTCACACACATACACACACACACACACACACACACACACACGAGCGCACTCTGTTAAACTTGCATGATAATAAATAAGTAATTTAATTAAAATATATTTATATATTTCTCTTTTAAGACCTTAGAATGGTTTAAGGAAATGTTAATCTAAGACCATTTTTTGTAAATACTCGCAACGTGTTGTTAATTTAATATTAAATTGGTAACTGTCGAAAATGACTCCACAAGACAGGCTTTGCCTAGTGTGGTGGTCACAGGAAAGTCACATTTTGTACAAATTTAAATGGTAAATAAATGTTATTTTATTTTATTTTATTTATTTATTTATATATACTTAAATACATAGAACAACCATGACCCAAGCACAAATATTCAAGTTCATCAATATGATCTATATTATTAGGTAGACATATTTGTCTATAACAATTGGTAAACCTTATCATATACTATTACTAGCGGCCGCCCGCGACTTCGTCCGCGTAGATTTTTGATGATGACAAAGATATTAAAATAGGTAGGTAAGGAATTTCATTCTTAGTAAATTCACCCCCGTAGGGACAGAATTTTTTAAAACGCTGAAAATCCTTTTTTTGTATTTGATTAAGTAAGCTTTCTACAAAGTTTCAAGTCTAGTTCAAAAAATAAAGTTTCTCCCATATAAACATTGCACCCCTATTTAACCACTTAAGGGGTGGAATTTTCTGAAACGCTGAAAGTACTTTTTGTGTTTTTTAATAAGTAATCTTTCTACAAAGTTTCAAGTCATTAGCTCAAAAAAAAGTTCCCTCCATACAAACTTTGCACCCCTATTTCACCCCCTTGGGGGCAGAATTTTTTAAAACGCAGAAATAACTTTTTTGTATTTGTTTTAGTAATCTTTCTACAAAGTTTCAAGTCTCTAGCTCAAAAAAAAAAGTTTCCCCTATACAAACTTTGCACCCTATTTAACCCTCTTAGGGAAGGTATTTCCAAAAATCCCTTCGTATCCCTAGCCCACGTTGTAAAATTAACCCACTGTGCAAAAATCAACTCTCTAACATTGGTAGTTTCGGCTGTGCGTTGATGAGTCAGTCAGGACTTCTTCTTTTATATATATAGATAAGAAGTTTCAAGGAATTTTCTAATGAATTCAAACTTTCAACCCCTTTTTAGCCCTTTTAGGGGGTGAATTTTCAAAAACGCTGAAATTAGTTTTCTTCCATTTTATTTTAATACGTTTTTACAAAGTTTCAAGTTCCTAGCATAAAAAAAACTTGTACCCCATACAAACTTTGCACCCCTATTTAACCCTCTTAGGGAAGGTATTTCCAAAAATACCTTCTTACCCCTAGCCCACGTTATAATAGTAACCTACTGTGCAAAAATCAACTCTCTAACATTAGTAGTTTCGGCTGTGCGTTGATGAGTCAGTCAGGACTTCTTCTTTTATATATATAGATTTAAGTATTTGTGACCTTATTAGAAACCCTAGCCATTCATGGGTAGTTATACTGGCAAGTATTTATCGCTAATGTCTCAAGACGTTAAGCAAAGTACGTGACATATTTCTTAACCTAACAATCATATCTATACTTGGGATGACGGGTATTCTCACTGGCTGAAATATGCTGACTTTATTGTCAGAGAACTTTTGACCTTATGAGGTTTAGTATTTTTAATATGGACTACAAAGTACCTACCAAACTGCAACTTTGGTCATGGAGAAGAAACATGCCACAACATAACCCGTTTTTTATCTACAACCATTTTTAGGTGCCCCAACACACCATAACTACTAGACATAATTATATTTAGTCAATTTTAAATAAAAGGGTGGCGGATAGAGTGATTCAATTGTGTTTACTCGACTACGCGGATGTGTGTTAGGGTTATGTTATGTTTTTTCTTCCACCGCGAACGAAGCTGAAACTTAAATAATATCCAGGTAAAGAAAGAATTTCAAGTTTTAGCTATATTAGATATGTGCGGCCAGTTAAAGATGTGAAGCCCCGATTAGGTTGGCAAAAAAGTGCTCGATTTGTCTGTCTGCGGAAAGAGACCTAGAGGAAAACCAGAGACCGCCTGGACAAGTATGTTTTTTATACACTACGAAGGTGGCAAATAAGCATTCGGCCCGCCTGATGTTGAGCACCTATGGACGCTCGCGACGCCGACCCTTTAACAACCTATTTACTCCCCTCTTGAAGAATCGCATAAAGTATCCCCGGGGAAAGGCAGGGACCTCATTCCACATGCGGTGCGTTTGCGGTGGAAAATTCCTCTGGAACCGCACAGTTCTCGACCATTTAGGCTCCAATGTGTGAGGATGAACACCCTGCCGATGGCGAACCGATGTGTTGAAAGAATGCAGTGTTTTCGAAGACGATGTCAGGGATGGAGCAAAGTGGAAGAAGGCAGACCCCACCACCATCTGGGACACAGTCAGGAAGAGAGAGAGAGAGATAGAAAAAACAAAGAATCTCGTCCTGCCATCATATTTTCAATTCCCTGTTTTCACATAATACTCTGTGCCTTGAGTTAAAATGATTAATAGCGCATTATTAATGATTCCGCGGATAAATCACTAAGCCTCCGCTTTTCTCCGATTTCAAGATTTTTCCACGAGAATGACAAATGACAATGCATTACGGACCATATTTTTTACCTTTGTGGGTATTGCTTTAATAGTGGATAATAAATTTGATTTAGTTTTATTGCATTAGAAAACCTGAGATCATACTTTATCCTAAGCCTAACTCATGTTTGAGACGTTAAGAACAATAAATTATTTTAAATATTGTCTGTACTTCATACTTATTTTTTTAAATATCACTGGGTTGAGTCAGACTGTACAAGTCTGACACAAAAGAGTAGAAATTAAAAAGTGGCAATACTGTATTGACGTCCCGCGTCCCCGTTTTCTTAGATTGATTAGAAAGGGCACGACAGTATTGCCACTTTTTAATTCCTACTCATTTGTGTTAGACTGTATGAAGGTATTTAAACCATTGTGTTGTGAAACTTGTGAATGGTGAGAGTGAAAATATTCTCGTTCACAAACAACGTAAAGATCTTAAACAAGAGGGTTATTGCTTTAGTAAAGTACATTCGAGAAAAGGATGTTACGGCGTGCCGGCAAGCGCGTTTGCTCGACTTGGGGGGGGGGGGCACTGCCGTGCCCCCAGATACCTAGGGCGGTAGATTCGTGAATGTCCCAGACCACAGGTGTTTGTGACCCGCGCCGAAGGTGAGGGTCATAATGACTGCCCATCGTTTGTCTAAAGTTTTACGTCTTGCCTTGGCCAGGTAGTGACCCAACAACCATGACCCAAGCACAAATATTCTAGTTCATCACACGAATATTTGCCCTGGCCGGGATTTGAACACGGGACCGCAGGCTCAGCAGGCAGGAGCATTACAAACTGAGCCAACCGCGTTGTCAGGTATTTAACCATCGTTAATGTCGATGACTGAGAGCAACTTTACTTTATCATTTTGTATCAACGGGCATTGCCTCCACTCTAATTCACCTTGAGAAAGAACCTGAAAAATCCATTATGAGCGACATGACAAATATTGTTTTCGTTAAATTGAAATATCTGTATAAAAAGTGCATTAATCATTTGGACAAAATGTCAGACTGAAATATTGTGAAATATTTAAATATTTACTGCGGCTATTTGTTGTAGTGACATTTTATAAGCGCGTTCATGATTGCGTTGGCAGCCAACAAATACATGTTATATGTATGTATACGTACTGTTGAGTTTCTTTTGGCGTTTCTTCTCAGCAGTTGTATCCTCTTAATGAAATGCCAGTTTATTAACCGCTAATAATATTTTTTTTGCCGGTCTGGTACTATGTCTATGAAACGTCTGGGAGGCGCAAATAATGAATATATGCGATATAAATAATCCGTTTAAATCGTTTTATTTACATGTTTGACAGTCGCGGAAACCGCAGAATGTATTATAAACTCTGATATGTACTCGTAAAAGTGCCCTTGTGGCCTACTAACGGAATAAAGTTAATAAAATAGATAAATAAATAAATCATCATCATCATCATCATCATCATAATTTCAGCCTATTGCAGTCCACTGCAGGACGTAAGCCTCCCCCAGGGTTCGCCACATGGCCCGATCTCCCGTTTTCGCCATCCAGTCACCACCAGCCACTTTTTTCAGGTCGTCGGTCCATCTGGCCGGAGGGCGTCCTACACTACGCTTGCCGAGTCGTGGTCTCCACTCGAGAACCTGTCTACTCCACCGATCATCGGTTCTGCGACAGATGTGACCAGCCCACTGCCACTTCAGTCTGCTACACTTCTGAACTACGTCAGTGACTTTGGTTTTGGTGACGGATAATCTCGTTCCGGACAAATAAATATTAAGGGACAATCTTACACAAATCGACCTAGTCCCAAACTAAGCAAAGCTTGTACTATGAGTAGTAGACGACGTTATACATAATATATAAATACATAATTATATAGATAACATTCATGACCCAGGAACAAAATATTCGAGTTTATCGCACAAATAATTGCCCTGGCCCGGATTCGAACCCATGACCGCCGGCTCGGTAGGCAGCTGCACTACTAACAGAGCCAACCGCGATGTCATACTATTTCATTATAACGATAAATTATATTCCTTATTCCTTTTGTAGTAAAGAAAGGGCGGACAGTGGATGCAATATGGCGACGAAAGCATAACATGGATAAGACTTATTACATTTCGAGTAACATTTATGTATGCAGTTTTTGTTGTCATATCCATATTACGTATATCGTTTGACATGATTTTGACGTATATTGCATCCACTGTCCGCCCTTTGGTATAAAACAGTGCCCGTGTAGGTATTTAGATAGAGACCGCTGTGAGTACACTGAGAGAAATGACCGCCCGAAATTCGGACGGTATTACCTTCCCTTTTGACTCAGACGGTAATCTACCTTCAAGAAAGGAAGGAAATGATTGAGAATACTTACCTTCCAAATTATGATAATTTTTGGAAGGTAAATACAGACCTAAATTTACCCACTGAGTCAAAAAGGAAGGTAATTTATTGGAACGTAATTATAATGGAAGGTATTTGTTGGAAGGTAAATATAGACCTAAATTTACCCACTGAGTCAAAAAGGAAGGTAATTTAGTGGAAGGTAATTATAATGGAAGGTAATTTTTAGAAGGTAAATACAGACCTAAATTTACCCACTGAGTCAAAAAGGAAGGTAATTTATTGGAAGGTAATTAAAATGGAAGGTAATTTTTTGGCAGGTTCCGTTTTTTGGCAGGTTCGGCACTTAGAAGGAAATATTCGGAAGGTCACGTGCTGAATTACCTTCCGTTAGAAAAACCCTACCAAATTAGTAGGTAAATCTAGAAGGTATTCGAAAATTCCGCCTAAATTTTTACATTTCCTTCTGAAATTACCTACTGTTTCAAAAACCTACTAAAATAGAAGGATTAGTATGGACGGTAACAAAAAGTTCCCTCTAAAGTTTTCCTCCTAAGATATTACCTTCTAAAATATCCTTCAAACTTGGAAGGAAATTTTCGTTTTCCTACCGAATTTTGGGAGGTAATCAACTACCATCCGGTTTGGTCGGTTGCATTCGGAGGGAAAGGTGTTTTTTTTGGTAGGTAAGGCATTTAGAAGGAAATATTCGGAAGGTAACACCACTTATTTCTATCAGTGTAGTGGCGGCCAAATTACGCATTCCATGCAGACGAAGTCGCGGGCAAAAGCTAGTATACTATAAAAGCACTCTTACGTTACTCGAAAAGAAGAGATGAAGTCAAAGTATCCTTCTTTCAGGTCGCGTGGGTTGTAAATTTCGTACGCGTCGATCGAGCAAGGCAAGACGAAAAAAACTTAGAATTCAGAAAAAACATAACCTTTCTCAAATACTTCACGTCTACTTTGAATAACTATATATGATAATTTGATAATATACATCGTACGTGCAAAAACAGCGATCTATCAAAATACTATCATACACGGGTCTATATAGTAGGGAGGGTCATTTTTTTTTCTTTTTTAATTTCTAACGGGCACAGTTGACAAAAGGTGCCATTTAGTGCCATTAATGGATACATATTTTTTTTTATATTTCCGTTTTATTGCCTCCGGATTACTCCAGAAATAAGTTCCTAATGTATGGAGCACTAAAAAAAAGTGGCCTAGTATATTATTTTTTGTATTTCGTTTTGTGGTGCCCAACTTATTATACTCAGAATAAAAATACATTAAAATATTGGGCCAAATTGAAAATAATAAAAACCGGCCAAGAGCATGTCGGGCCACGCTCAGTGTAGGGTTCCGTAGTTGCTCATCCTTTTCAATAAACTGCTTTTTTAAGCCGGAGGTTTACGTTAAGAAAGATTTTAAGCTCTATAAAAAGGTCGTAAACGCCCTAGAAACTGTAATCACTTATTACCTTCCGGAAGTCAACTTACGACCTTTTAAAGAAAAAATATGAAATTTGGCGATAACTCAAAAACGGCTCGACCGATTTTGTTCAATATAGTTTTCATTGAAAGTACTTATAAGGCTTCACTAACATGAATTTTTCCGATTTTTTTTGACCCGTGGTTGAAAAGTTAGAGGGGGGGGGACACATTTTTTTTTGTTTTTGGAGCGAATATTTACAAAACTGCTGACTTTATCAAAAAATAATGTTAGAAGACCCCTATTATTTTTACAAGACCTATTCAACGACACCCCACACACCAGTGTTGAAAAGAAAAAAAAATTCACCCCCACTTTAGGTGTTCGAGAGGTAACCGAAAAAAATATTTTTTTTTCAATTTTTATTTTACCGTTCTGTCGGCGTTATACATACACATACTCATACCAAATTTCAGCTTTCTAGTACTAATGATCACGGAGCTAAGCCGCGGACGGACGGACGGACGGACGGACATGGCGAAACTATAAGGGTTCCTAGTTGACTACGGAACCCTAAAAACCAGACTTCATAACGCTCATTTAATATGGGCATTTCTATACTAACTTAAAAATAGATCCGGAGGCAAAAGATCAACATCAATTACAATGCAATTTTGGTATTTAGTTTATATTATTATGAGTTACATTTTTTTTGCTATGCCTAAAGAAATAAAAGTATTAATTTTTTTCCCATACAAAAGTGACCCACCCTACTATATAGGCTCCTAAAATTATGTTTCGTCGAATGATTCGTTTTGCTGAAAATATATTTCTTAGAAAGCTTTGTTCCATGCAATCGTAGGCTCCCATCATACACACATATTCTTCTTTTTTTAGGGTTCCATACCCAAAGGGTAAGAACGGGACCCTATTACTGAGACTTCGCTGTCCGTCCGTCCGTCCGTCCGTCTGTCACCAGGCTGTATCTCAACAACGGTTATCACCGTACACTAGACAGTTGAAATTTTCACAGATGATGTATTTCTATTGCCGCTATACCAACAAATACTAAAAATAAAATAAAATAAATATTTAAGGGGGGCTCCCATACAACAACCATATGTATAGGTACGGAACCCTTCATGCGCGAGTCGGGCTCGCACTTGCCCAATTTTTTATTTCATTAATCCACATGTCTGTGTTTTTCTACCAAACTTTATTTTTTGTCACTCTTGGAAAAAACCTCTTACATAAGCTAAAGTTATATATCAAACTTTTTACCGCTGAAGGCAATAAAAAACAAATCTTCATACACCTGTAAACCTAGCTCCGTGCCAAATTTCAAACTTGGAACTATCTTAGACATAAGAACTGGCAATAAATCTTCGAAGTTAAGGAACTTTGGGATCAATGCTTCATTCGGCGGGAAAGATGTGGATTATCTCGTTTCCAAGGACTTAGGAGTACATTGTGCTGTGGGTATTTTAGCTGAGCACTCAATATCATTGTGGAGATAATAAGGAGGCGTTGCACTTCTCCCAGTACGGTAGGACTAACATAGCTTAGGAGTCGATATTACCATTAAGATACAATTCTTAGCTGCATTGAGGGGGTTTTAGGGTGGTCAACATTCCCAAGCATTACATGACTAAAAATAAATAAAATAATAATAAATAATAACAATAAATATCAGACAACCTCACACAAATCAACCTAGTCCCAAATTAAGCTCAAGAAGGCTTGTGTTATGGGTACCTACTAGGCAACGATATACATACTTATATAGATAAATAAATACTTAAATACATAGAACACCCATGACCCAGGCACAAATATTCGTGTTCATCACACAAATATTTGCCCTTGCCGGGATTCGAACCCGGGACCGTCGGCTCAGTAGGCAGTTGCTTAACCAATGCGCCAACCGCGTCGTCAAGATATTTGCAGAATATTTGTAGAATATTACAAACTCCTAGATTTAATTATATAAATTGTCAATATCATTTTCTATAATATAGAACCCAAATTACTGTAGAAAATTGTCGCAAATTTACGTAATATATGTTTTAAGGTGACGATAAAAACAATGCCCACACAAATCAGATATTTGTATACGTTGTCCTTAAGTATACCTACCATTAAAAGTGCGAATTAAATACACTTATGACTATGAGTATGAATTGTATTTTAATGTTAATGGCGTTGAAGCATGTAAAACTGCTGTTCAAAGCTAGCAAGAAAGTTACGTATACTACTGCTTGAACATGTTTGCACATAAGTTGACTTTATTGTGCAGTTAAGGAAATTACCTTTTTATTGCACTCACAAAGAAACCTTGACTTTACAACAAATTAGTGCCACCGTCTCGCGCCCGCCCCACGACAGGTCTCTGAATTCCTATTTTAGGGATATACACTATTCGGCCTTCAGCATAATGTCAACTTGACCCATGTATCAAGTAACTAGTGGATTCGACATACGCGTAATGCGTAACATACCCGCAAGGGACAGGAACACTAACTGTTATAGAACGCGCCTACGCAAATGTACGAGCAACGCGCCGTTCGATCGACATCGTCGTCCATTAGATATAGGAGTTATAGATTTAAGTCACTTTTTTGTTAAGCTTGCAGAGAGACGCAATAAAGTACATGTCTCAAATAATATAATTACGCTTTTTAAATGAATTCTCCCGAAACTCCTAAACACTAACACAGGGTTACCAGGTTCCAAGTAATTGTCCCGTCTTTCCAGTGCTAGTTGTTGACTGTGTGGCATTTGTTTTAAATGCATGTTATATTGTATGGGACAAATAATAAAATAACTACAATAAAACTTAACAAAAAAACTGACAAAATGTAATGAAAAAGTATATTAGCCATATGAATCGCCGAACCGGTTAGTAAACGATATAAACTATTTTTTCTTATCAGCGGCGAGAGACACTCGCGCACCATCGGCCCACCCCGAGCTAGCGAATGAATTGTTATGCAATTCGTCTAGCCCGAGTCCCGTATCTATAAAACTAACCGCTTTCACCCAAGATGAACTATACAAAATTGTAACACAACAAATAGCCTGTAAAAACACCTGTGACATATATGATACCTCTACGATGCTTCTCAAAGTTGCTTTGCCTTGCATAATAGTACAATTAACCAAAATATTTAATGACTTAATAAAACAGGGAATCTATCCTAGTATAATTCTTAGCTGCATTGAGGGGGTTTTAGGGTGGTCAACATTCCCAAGCATTACATGACTAAAAATAAATAAAATAATAATAAATAATAATAATAAATATCAGACAACCTCACACAAATCAACCTAGTCCCAAATTAAGCTCAAGAAGGCTTGTGTTATGGGTACCTACTAGGCGACGATATACATACTTATATAGATAAATAAATACTTAAATACATAGAACACCCATGACCCAGGCACAAATATTCGTGTTCATCACACAAATATTTGCCCTTGCCGGGATTCGAACCCGGGACCGTCGGCTCAGTAGGCAGTTGCTTAACCAATGCGCCAACCGCGTCGTCAAGATATTTGCAGAATATTTGTAGAATATTACAAACTCCTAGATTTAATTATATAAATTGTCAATATCATTTTCTATAATATAGAACCCAAATTACTGTAGAAAATTGTCGCAAATTTACGTAATATATGTTTTAAGGTGACGATAAAAACAATGCCCACACAAATCAGATATTTGTATACGTTGTCCTTAAGTATACCTACCATTAAAAGTGCGAATTAAATACACTTATGACTATGAGTATGAATTGTATTTTAATGTTAATGGCGTTGAAGCATATAAAACTGCTGTTCAAAGCTAGCAAGAAAGTTACGTATACTACTGCTTGAACATGTTTGCACATAAGTTGACTTTATTGTGCAGTTAAGGAAATTACCTTTTTATTGCACTCACAAAGAAACCTTGACTTTACAACAAATTAGTGCCACCGTCTCGCGCCCGCCCCACGACAGGTCTCTGAATTCCTATTTTAGGGATATACACTATTCGGCCTCCAGCATAATGTCAACTTGACCCATGTATCAAGTAACTAGTGGATTCGACATACGCGTAATGCGTAACATACCCGCAAGGGACAGGAACACTAACTGTTATAGAACGCGCCTACGCAAATGTACGAGCAACGCGCCGTTCGATCGACATCGTCGGCCATTAGATATAGGAGTTATAGATTTAAGTCACTTTTTTGTTAAGCTTGCAGAGAGACGCAATAAAGTACATGTCTCAAATAATATAATTACGCTTTTTAAATGAATTCTCCCGAAACTCCTAAACACTAACACAGGGTTACCAGGTTCCAAGTAATTGTCCCGTCTTTCCAGTGCTAGTTGTTGACTGTGTGGCATTTGTTTTAAATGCATGTTATATTGTATGGGACAAATAATAAAATAACTACAATAAAACTTAACAAAAAAACTGACAAAATGTAATGAAAAAGTATATTAGCCATATGAATCGCCGAACCGGTTAGTAAACGATATAAACTATTTTTTCTTATCAGCGGCGAGAGACACTCGCGCACCATCGGCCCACCCCGAGCTAGCGAATGAATTGTTATGCAATTCGTCTAGCCCGAGTCCCGTATCTATAAAACTAACCGCTTTCACCCAAGATGAACTATACAAAATTGTAACACAACAAATAGCCTGTAAAAACACCTGTGACATATATGATACCTCTACGATGCTTCTCAAAGTTGCTTTGCCTTGCATAATAGTACAATTAACCAAAATATTTAATGACTTAATAAAACAGGGAATCTATCCTAGTATACTAAAAAAAGTGAAAGTCGTACCCGTATACAAGGGCAAGGGCCAAAAAGACGACTTAAAAAACTACAGGCCAATCAGTATTATTCCCACCTTAGCCAAAGTGTTCGAAGCAGGTATAACTAAACGTGTATATAACTTCCTGGAAAACTTTGGTCTACTTCACGACAAACAATACGCCTATAGACATAACCGGTCATGCGCATCCGTCATTCGTGAAACCTTACATGCTATAATGCAAGCGAAAGAAAAGTCGTCGCATGTTGCCATACTTTTGTGTGACATGACGCGCGCTTTTGACCTATGTGACCTGCAACACTTCTTAGCTGCATTGAGGGGGTTTTAGGGTGGTCAACATTCCCAAGCATTACATGACTAAAAATAAATAAAATAATAATAAATAATAATAATAAATATCAGACAACCTCACACAAATCAACCTAGTCCCAAATTAAGCTCAAGAAGGCTTGTGTTATGGGTACCTACTAGGCGACGATATACATACTTATATAGATAAATAAATACTTAAATACATAGAACACCCATGACCCAGGCACAAATATTCGTGTTCATCACACAAATATTTGCCCTTGCCGGGATTCGAACCCGGGACCGTCGGCTCAGTAGGCAGTTGCTTAACCAATGCGCCAACCGCGTCGTCAAGATATTTGCAGAATATTTGTAGAATATTACAAACTCCTAGATTTAATTATATAAATTGTCAATGTAATTTTCTATAATATAGAACCCAAATTACTGTAGAAAATTGACGCAAATTTACGTAATATATGTTTTAAGGTGACGATAAAAACAATGCCCACACAAATCAGATATTTGTATACGTTGTCCTTAAGTATACCTACCATTAAAAGTGCGAATTAAATACACTTATGACTATGAGTATGAATTGTATTTTAATGTTAATGGCGTTGAAGCATGTAAAACTGCTGTTCAAAGCTAGCAAGAAAGTTACGTATACTACTGCTTGAACATGTTTGCACATAAGTTGACTTTATTGTGCAGTTAAGGAAATTACCTTTTTATTGCACTCACAAAGAAACCTTGACTTTACAACAAATTAGTGCCACCGTCTCGCGCCCGCCCCACGACAGGTCTCTGAATTCCTATTTTAGGGATATACACTATTCGGCCTTCAGCATAATGTCAACTTGACCCATGTATCAAGTAACTAGTGGATTCGACATACGCGTAATGCGTAACATACCCGCAAGGGACAGGAACACTAACTGTTATAGAACGCGCCTACGCAAATGTACGAGCAACGCGCCGTTCGGTCGACATCGTCGTCCATTAGATATAGGAGTTATAGATTTAAGTCACTTTTTTGTTAAGCTTGCAGAGAGACGCAATAAAGTACATGTCTCTAATAATATAATTACGCTTTTTAAATGAATTCTCCCGAAACTCCTAAACACTAACACAGGGTTACCAGGTTCCAAGTAATTGTCCCGTCTTTCCAGTGCTAGTTGTTGACTGTGTGGCATTTGTTTTAAATGCATGTTATATTGTATGGGACAAATAATAAAATAACTACAATATAACTTAACAAAAAAAACTGACAAAATGTAATGAAAAAGTATATTTACTTATTTATTTTAACAAATATGTACACAATTTCGTGTTTACTTTATTTAATTAGAATGCAGCTCTTTTGATGTCAAAAAAAAACAAAATTGTAATATTACCAATAATAATAAAATAAACAAAATCGCTGAACAATAATCCAAATTAAAATAATGGATTTATTATTAACTAGCTGTGCCCCGCGGTGTTACCCGCTCATCCCACGGCTTACTCCTTGCCGGCTCATGTGTTTCCTCCTTCTTATAACTTGGGACCCTTCAAACGAAGCGTGAAGAAGCATCTCTCGGGCCAGCATGGCAGTGTCAACTGACTTGGCACCGTTGGTTTCTCGTCAGTTGCCATTGCGACTTGGGCTCCCCTTTTTGCTTACCATCAGGCGAAGTGGAGCCACTATGTTGTGCCGTTATAAAAAAAAAAAAAAAAACACTACATTTATTCGGAATGAAAAGTATCCTATGTCCTTCCCCGGGACTGAAACTATCTATATACCAAATTTCATCTAAATCGGTTCAGCGGTTTAAGCGTGAAGAGGTAACAGACAGACAGACAGACAGACACACTTTCGCATTTATAATATTAGTATGGATTTTACTTCACTCTTGTAAGTATTTCTGCCCACCCGTCCGTTGCACGTGTCCATAATTGACGTACAGAATCTTGTTTTGGAACTCTAAAACGAATAAAAATATTATTGCTGAAACTCCATGAGATAAGGGTAATCCATACTAATATTATAAATGCGAAAGTGTGTCTGTCTGTCTGTCTGTCTGTCTGTCTGTTACCTCTTCACGCTTAAACCGCTGAACCGATTTAGATGAAATTTGGTATATAGATAGTTTTAGTTCCGGGGAAGGACATAGGATACTTTTCATCCCGAATAAATTTAGTGTTCCCGTCGGATGAGCGGGCAACACCGCGGGGCACAGCTAGTTTATCATATTTTGTACTGGTATCCCTTACAATCATAATATATAAAGCAACCAAATTAAAAAGCAGTACAAAAGTAGCAAGGACTACTGACACTGACAAGAAGTAAATACTACTGAATTTGGAAGGGTCGGCGGCGAGCGGAGGTCTGTCAATTTGACATTCATCCACCCAGCACAAAAATGTGAAACTGACAAGTACAAAACACCTTGTCTATGTATCTGTAACTCTTAATGGTTTCTGTACATAGCTGTCCCGTTCCCTCCTGGTATTATTATTGGCTTATAATCTCCATAGGTTACGAGGGGCGTCTGAAAAGTTCTAAGCCTAAGATAGAAAAAAACAATTTACACAAATGAACTCGTGTTTATTTTTCAATATAGTCTCCTCCTAAATCAATGCATTTTTTAAATTTTTTATACAGTGCTTTTAGGCCATTAAAAAAATAATCTTCATTTTGCCCTTCAAAATGCTCCTGTACAGCCGCCTTCATCTCTTCGTCACTTCTAAATCGCTTTCCCCTCAACTCTTCCTTCAAATTATTGAATAGAAAATAATCGCTTGGGGCTAGATCTGGGCTGTAGGGTGGGTGGTCAATTTCGTCAAAACCAACTTCCTTCAGAGCACGCCTCGCAACATTAGCGGTGTGAACGGGTGCGTTGTCTTGCAAAAACAAAATGCCTTTCCTTAGTTTACCCCGCCTTTTCTCAACTATGGCTTGTCGCACCTGTCTTATTAGATTTGCATAATAAGTTCCGTTTATCGTAGAGCCTTTTTCTAAATAATCGATTAAAAGAATGCCATCACAATCCCAAAATACCGTAGCCATTAACTTAGAGGCCGACTTTTGCACTTTAAATTTCTTCGGCGGCCTTTCACCCTTTTCAATCCACTGCATCGACTCAGACTTACACTCCGGATCATACTGTCTGATCCATGTTTCATCAACAGTTACTATTCGGGAACAAACTTCATCTAAATCATCTTCGCACAATTCTAAAAACGCCCGAGAAGTTTCCACACGACGTACTTTATCGAAGGCCGTTAGCATTTTTGGTACCCAACGAGCACTGACTTTACTCATGTACAAATGTTCATGTAAAATTTCTCCGACTCTTTCTTTACTAATACCTAAGACCTCAGCTATTTGCCAAACCTTAATTCTTCTATCTTCTAATACCAGCTTTTTGACTTTTGCTACGTTTTCTTCGGTCACTACCGATATTGGCCGCCCTGAGCGGGGGTCGTCTTCGATCGATTCCCGTCCGAGTTTAAATAAGCGACTCCACTTTTTGACTGTGGCATAAGAAGGCCCAGAATCACCGTAAATAATAGCCATTTCCTCAAAAATACACTGCGGTGATTTGTCACTTTTTGTAAGGAATTTAATTACAGCATGGTGCTCAATTTTCGTAATATTCGTTGGTAATTCACACATGATGTACTTTTCCGTTGAATATCTCGAAACAGAATAATAAAAACGTGACATGTTATTTTTTAATAATTTGTTTTTAAATGGCCTTTCTAGTGGCCAGTATCATAAACGCATATATAACCTCGAAATACCTTAGGACTTTTCAGACGCCCCTCGTACTTGGTCCAATATTTGACCTGATAAAACCAATATGTTGTCAAATTGAAGACATCGCAAAGCAGAGCCAACGTCCCGTAGCGTTGATTCAAACTATGTGTTATGCTTTATTTGTGTACTTGTTAACAAAATTAAATTGAAAGGGAAGCAGCTCGTTGCTTAGTCCTTCGTCCATAAATACCTATGTACCTTCAACATTCAAAGAAACTTTACCTTGACTTTACAAATTAGTTCCACCATAACAATAGATCCACTCGCTATAACTAGTACATAATTATGTGCCCTTAAAGCCTCAGTCGGTCTCGCGCCCGCGCCATGTCTGGATTCCGACTTCAGCGATATACGCTAATCGACCATCACTTTTAATGTCATGCAAACATGTCCCGTGGGCCTATGATGGTTGCTTTTATCACGCGATAAATAAGCGACAAAGCATCCGTCACGTTTTGACAAAATGCGAGTGTGAGTGACAGATGCTTTGTCACTTAATCTGTCCCATGATAAACGCAACCATCATAGGCCTCCTGATAAATCCAATATGTTGCCAAATTGAAGACGAAAAGCAGCTTTTTCCTAAGTTAAAACCATAAATACCCATGTACCTTACACTTACAAAGAAACGTTACCTTGACTTTACAAATTAGTTCCATCATAACGATAAATCCATTCGCTATAATGAGTAATTACGCGGGGTCGTTCTTCTTTTTTACCTACATCGTCCTTCGTCTTATTATGGCATCTCAGAGTAATCATATTCGGTTTTATAATGTTCGAAAAATCATCCATATTTTTCTATCTATCAATATTATGTAATCTGTCAGTTTCTCTAACCAGCATTTTTTTTTCAAACGTTTGTTTATTATTTCGTAAAATGGCGTGACAGAGTGGTAAGCTAAAACGCGGTCTCCCCTTAAAAGGACCACTCTGTCACGCTATAAAAAAAACACAATAAAAAAACTGAATGGGCTGTAAAATAAATTATAATTAGGTAATAGTCCTAATAATAAAACAAATGCATTTTTTTTTTAATTCTACTCTGAAACCTCAATTATCGATAGTTCAAAAGCCCAAAAAACGGAAAACCTTCGATTTAGTGTAGATAAAAAAGAAGAACGACCCCCCTTAAGGCCTCAGTCGGTCTCGCGCCCGCCTCACGGCAGGTCCCGAATTCCTACTTTAGCGATATACACTATTCGGTGTGTTATTTTTTTATTTTTTACCTGTTAACGCAACTTTTAAAACCATAAATACCTATGCCTATACCTTATACTTACAAAGAAACGTTACCTTAACTTACCCAACATGGATAGCTGCCCCTTGATGAAGAGCTCCATATGAGTTCGAAAGATGTCTGACCGTTCCTGACAATCTTAACGCGAGTTTAAACCGTATGTATAATTATTAAAGATATCTCACGATAGTTTTAATAATATTATTTGTTACCTTGACTTTGCCGATTAGTTCCACCATAACGATAAATCCACACGCTGTAACGAGTAATTACTCGGCCGCCCTAAGCCTCAGTCGGTCTCGCGCCCGCCCCACGAGAGGTCTCGTCGCCGCCCGCCCGCCCGAGAGCGCTGAACTTCGCGAGTCAGTGAAGTGCAGTGACAAAGTTGATAAAAATTGAAGGTGGTGTGATTTGTAAGTGTTTGTGGTGGGAAAAGTTAGCGTGTGACAGCAACGTATGATATAGTTAGGTATGTTTTAGCTTGTAATATATTTAAGATTAAAAGTGCAAATTTTGTAAACAGAAATAGGTAGGTATAAGTATAACAAATAGTTTAATAAATGAAATTGAAGTTGCGGTTTAACGTTTGGGAGTGTTAGTGGAGGAAAAAGTTTTGATGATGGGGTATGTTGAAATATGTATAAGTAATATAAGTTTAATTTTTTTCAATCTAATGATGATGGATAAAATTGAAGTGAATGTCATTGAATATTTGCGGGTGACATAACTTCACAAGCGCAAAAAGTATATAATTTTAATTATCATTTAGTGTGTATAAATTAGGTACGGTTTGAAGTGGATAAAAAGTTTGAATCATTTCATGGTTTTATTGTTGTTTCATTAAACTTGTGAAATGAAATTAATTAAGAAAAGACGCAATGATTAAAATGTATGTAATACTGGCCTTCCGGTATCAGTATGATTTCCAAAATGAAATTATGAATTATAAATACACTTTTATATTCACTTCAACTTCTAATAAAATCCACATCATTTCTAAATATGGAAAAAAAAACCAAAAGCGAATTCACTTATTTTTTTATTGTTTTGACCATAATAAATACTTAATAATTAATAATACAAATATAATGTTGGTACTATTGATGATTGGATTGGAAGTCCGCATACATCACTGTATATAACACATTATATATTTTTTACTTCTTACCCAATAGCCACTTTATACAATTGACAACATTTCATATTTATAACAGGTGGAAATTAATATAGAGATCGACAGGGCTTTATGTCGTGTACCTTAAAAAAAAATCTTTGAATTTATTCTTCTGTATTTAAAGAAATATAAGAAAATACATCAAATAACTACAATCTAAGACAATACGGGCTGAATAGTGTTGTTGTCTAAACCAAAGAGCGAAAAAATATATTTATTTTTATTTGACGTTGACAGATGACAGATGCATACCGAGTTTAATTAAGTTTTTTGTAATAGAAAACCGACTAAAGTAACCGTTCCATTAAGTTCTGGTTTTGGTGTTGCTACATTTTAAAATGAGTATGTTTTTATAAATAAATAATAAAATAAATAATGGCTTATTATTTTCACGGCGACAGAAAAATTAAAGAGCAGCAAACTATTTGCAACTAAAATAATAGCTTGTCAGCGATTAAATATTTTGGCAATCATAATATTAAATGAGCTTTAAACTAAGGATATTTTAAAATTCAAATAATGGCAGCTACTTTAAGGTAGCAGAAATAATAAACAAGATTACTGAAATCATAGGCGAGGTACTGTAAATAATGACTTGGCGACTAATATTAGCAGAAGATCCGACTCGGCCGGGTTAGGTTAGGTTGGTTTTTTTTATATCCCTAAAAAGCGCTCCTTTTATTTTTTTATGACCTTGATTTATTTTATATGCAATCTCCATTGAACAATTAGAGTAGGCCATCTTCAACTTTTTATCCGCTGTCATGTTTCCGCTTAATTAGTTAATTCAGTCGCAATAACTCGATGCTAGTTTATATTGAAAGAAAGCCGAAAATTGATTACTTAGCTACTACTTTTTACTTTATACTAGTCTCCGCAATTAGTCGCCAACTTATTATTTTTGCTACCCCCTTTAATTTTTTTTAAATCCCTAAATCAGATTACTTTGTCGCCGCGTTAAATACATGCCATAAATAATCATCTCAGAAAATAAATAAAAACAGAGATTACTTCATCTTTTTAAGCAGAATTCAGAAAAGTAATAAAATGATAGTCTTAAAACTATGAAATGTTGTCAATTGCATGCTGTATGACGATAGCTGAAAAAGGTAGAACAATATCGCTGCTTCAATATTACAAGGTTCTATGTTACATTTTTCTATATATGAGTTATGATTAGTACGTGATTCTACGTGTCTTTAGTTGTATTTTGCTGAAACCAGGCTCTTAATCATCAACTAGTCCAAAAATCCCGATATTACTATATGTTGTAGTTATAAAACTAACAAGGGTAACAAGGTCCTATGTTTGTTTGATTGTTATTATTGTATAAGTGGATATATAATTATTATCGTATTAATGTCGCAGTCATCTGGTTGAATCCACTATTTGATTGAATGACTAGCGCCTTCATTAAATGACAACATTCAATTGAATGACTAAAGGACAACTCGTCAAGTTGTTTAATATAACGTTCAACGTCTTGACTGAACGTCATTTAGCATAGTGGTTGAATGGGACTTTCCGGTGGCGAATGCACTAGTCTCAAAACGCACTATTAGTAATATAGCCGACTTTGTAATGACATAACACACCTTATTATGATTTTATATTGTATTTTAAGTCTTAAGCTATCTCTTATTGCCTATGCAATACTGACTATTTTTACCAACTAATTGAACACTTCGCTTTCGGACAAATGAAAATTTGGCGCAACGTAACAGATGGGAAACAAAAATTAGTGTTTCAGATAGGTAACCATCTAATGCTGATCACCTTTCAGAGCAGGTCCGACGCAGCCGGGTTAGGTTAGGTTAGTTTTTTTTTTTAATCCTTAAAAAACTAAATTTCAATCACCTGACTGATTTTACGTCTGCTCTGTTCAAAGGGCTATGTTACAATCCGCTAACTAGTTGGACGTTGAGTGACGCTTGTTCAATCAACGTTCGGCCTAGTCACCCAGTCAGCCAGTAGTCATTTAATGAAGGCGCTAGTCATTTAATCAAATGGCGGATTCAACCAGATGACTACGACATTAATAAAACCTTTCATCATCAAATAAATAAATAAGCCTGAATATTACTCACCATTAAATGTCATTAGACTAATACAACTGTCAAATGTCGTGAAACCCTACTGCATCATACAAATGAGTAAAAACTACTTCCTAGATTTTCAAGAAGTGAGGAAGATGAAGTTCTTTAAAGTGACGGAATTTAAATTCTCTCAATCGATATTTGAAGTGAGCTATACATTTTCACATATAGAGGAAACATTTAAGAAAAATAATTTAAACCCCAAAGAACCCAAAGACAGAATAATGGCAATATTTGTTGCACTCCAAAGATTTAAAAAAAACCTGTTGTAGGAAATTCCAAAATAGACACTATTAAATCAATGTACAGATGGATGCCACGACCACGAGCAGATGTGGAGTACTATGAAACTGTTTTTAACGAATAAGTCTCAGTCATGTTAATTTTTAGTGTCCTGAAGCCAAAATGGCAAAAACGGAACTCGTAAAATATAAAGCTATATTGATAAGATCTAAATGTTCCACCCTGTATATTGCTCGCCTGTGGCTCCGGCTACAAACACCTGCTATCTCTATATATATTCCACATTTTCCCGCATTAAATATCTAATTTTAGTACTAAATACTACGCTACACAGAAACGAAGTCTTATGTTACACAACAGAATGTGCCAACCAACTGTTCCAAAGTTCTATATTGTAAAACATAAATTGTTTATATTTAATCAATAATTAACTGATTACGTCGTATTTTTGTATTTTCGGCATCAGTATATTTGTATTTCTACAATTGACATATTCGTTTATCTATCAGATCTTTAACCAGCGAAATATAGATATACCTATTTCCAAAGCTTATTATATCCGTTCGACGTTTATGTAACATAGAACCCTATAATATTGGGGCAGCGATATGTAACATAATATTAAGACATGTAACTAACCCTTTTTCTGCATTAACATTATCTTATCTTATCATTTTTTTAGACACGCTTCCATGCAATTGACTATGAACAAAAATTGGAATAGGTCAGAAACAAATGCAAAAGAAATACATGTAGTCCATATCGGTTAATTCGATATTCAGGGGCTTTTGGGAACTCGTAGGTATAATATTGTGTTTGACGGAGACAAATTGATTCCGAAACAAATCAACAGATGATTTATGGACGTAAATGCCACATTTCATAAATGAACGAGTCTTTTATTATTAAGATATTTGGCAGTGGCAAAAATCACTTATTCATGGTCTACTCGTAATGGTCAAATTATTATGTTAAATTTGGGATTCCTTCTAACTATGAGCTACTGGTGACCATAGCTGAATATAAGCCTATAGCCACAAAGTTCGATCTAGGTCCACCTAGTCCAGGGTCCGTATTACGCTGCGCTTTGATTGATTGATCGATTTATTTATTCAATAACAATATACATTATGTTTGAAATTATACTTATACCTAACCTAATCTACACGGTACTCCCCTACTTGACCTAATAACGCAAGTGCTAATATTATTACACCTATCAACGTTAGCTCTAATTTTCATTAGCCCTAATGTCATTTCACCTAATTTGTATAAAAATTATTATTATTAAGGGCTAATGAAAATTAGAGCTAACGTTAATAGGTGTAATAATATTAGCACTTGCGTTATTAGGTCAAGTAGGGGAGTACCACCCATAACACAGGCCTTCTTGAGCTTAATTTGGGACTAGATCGATTTGTGTGAGGTTGTCAGATATTTATTTATTTATTTATTCCGAAACCATTTACGGGAATTGGGTTATTATATTGCACGCGCAGAGCATTGTATGCCCGCTGCGTAAAATTGATCCTCAGGCTACACGTGTAGAATGTTTGGCAATATGCTTATACTAACTAATAACTTATACTTTCAATAACCTTTTATATGTAATCGCTAGCCATAAAATTGAACAAATTGTATTTTTGATCGCCCTATAGGACCGCCCTATCGCACTATAGTGCATCGATCCATCGTGCTCCGACGATGCAATTTCCTCGCAAGACATAAATCACCCTTAAACAGCTATGAAATTTAAAGTTTCCTGGAAATTTGATGTCGAGAGCAGAATCGTTAGTTATAAATGGGAAATGAAATTTTGGCAAGAACGATATTGGCTTGACTTTGCTGGAGAAAACAATATAATATATCTTTCAGTGACATTATTTAATCGATAGGTATAGGTACTTTGGAATAATTACGTAATATAATACTTCTTGGTGCATTTTTTTTAAATTGAATATTTTATTTATTTGCTAGTAGGTATGTTAGTTTACCGTACAATTATATATTTTTTTATAATAAAGCTTTTATTTAGCTTCAGTTCAAAACCTATTTGTAAACCGAATTATAAAAAGAGGAGGTACTCAATTCATCGGGATGCTAGTTTTTATTACACAGGGTTAAGACTTTTATATTTTCTCCAAAGAAACATTTTCAATTTGTGTGAGGTTGTCCGATATTTATTTATTTAACTTTATGAGATAAACTTAATCTAAATACAATTATTGACTATCTTTATTTAAAACCCTTGCAAGTTCTTTTCATACAGGGCTTTATTAGCCTAATAGTTGGCCTAATAATATTAGGCCAACAATATACGATGAAAATGCAATACGGAATCATCAAGAAAGTAGCTTATAAACAATTAAGTTGAACTTGTTCTTTGTTTTGGTAGACTATAATTTTTCGTTCATTTGCTGTACACAACATAGGTACTTACGAGTATTTTATTTGCCCCTAGCTGCGCCCTGCGGCATGCCATTTATTCTCATCAAAACGGCTGGACAGATTTTCATGAAATTCTGATTAGAGATAATTTATACCCAAACTTAACACGGGATACTTCTGGTGATTGTAATAAGGTTTCGGATCTTGCAGTTTTGAAATTAAAGATGTGCATCTAGTTTGACGATTTATTGTGGACTAATGTGTGGTTTGGTAAAAACTTACTTTATACAACATGCATGTGTGCGTATACAAACACAAGTAAAAGATATGCAATTTAGCTTCAACATGCCGCCCACCAAAAGGATATTAAGTATCCTTTTACCAAAAAACAGTACATAAACATGCTACACAAATGTAGGTACATTTATCAACAAATTTTAGAATTCTTAACCAGGTTTGCAAATACATCAAAATTGGAAAGAAATCTACAGCAATATAATAAAACATAATAATACATTATTTTATGGATTCGGATGCAATTATTTACATGACAGTTCTAAGTAGTTTCTGATAATTAATAACATTTTAACTAGTCAGAATCTACATCAATAGGAAGATAACATAATTTGCTAATCGAACGTTTCACAATATTGTCACCACTTTTTATACTGTACACTCGCGTCAACCCGTCTGCGCCAGGGTGTTTCTCCATAACGCGCCCCATCAGCCATTTTCCCGGTGGCAGATTTTCGCTTTTAATTAGCACTATTTGACCAACTTCAAATTCAGGCTCTTTCTTTGTCCATTTTGTGCGTTGTTGAAGTCTGGTTAGGTACTCTTGTTGCCATTTGTTCCAGAAATCATTCAACATTTTCTGCAAGTGCTGCCAGCGTGATAAATTGCTTATTTTAGCATCAGCAAATGTTGGTGAAGGTACAGTTATAGGTGCTTCGCCTATTAAGAAGTGCCCTGGGGTTAATGGGTCAGTATTTTCATCGTCATCTATTGGGTTATAAGGACGGGAGTTTAGGCACGCCTCGATTTGGCAAAGCAGAGTTGTCATTTCCTCAAATGTCGAATTAGTATTCAAAATACGTTTCAGATGATACTTGACTGACTTGACTCCGCTTACCCATAATCCCCCGAAATTGGGGCTATATACTGGAACGAAATGCCATTGAGTGCCATCTTGTGCCAGTTTGGCAGCTATCTCTTTGTCAAAGTCCAATTTAGCTTCGTTAAAAGCATCTGCCAATGCCTTGCTTGCTCCAATGAAGTTTCTCCCCTGGTCGCTCCATATATGTGCACAGTTTCCTCGCCGAGAGACAAATCGCCGAAAGGCTCCAATGAAAGCTTCCGAGGTCAAATCTCCTACCAATTCTAAATGTATTGCTTTCGTAACCATGCACACGAATATAGCAATATAGGACTTGGTCGATCTGACTCCTCTGCCTTTCGTCATCAATGTCTGGTATGGGCCTGCAAAATCTACACCACTGTTCAGGAAAGCTCGTGCTGGTGTTACTCTTTGCTTTGGCAGGTCTCCCATTAACTGTTTCCTCACAGTAGCGCTTTGACGTGCACATGTCATACATTTGTGGATATATGATCTGACACTTCCTTTTATTTTTAGAATCCAGTATCTGTTTCTGAGATAACATAACATCACCTGTTGTCCTCCATGAAGCGTCTTCAGGTGTGCGTCAGCCACAAGTAAAAAGGTCAGTCGATTTTTGTTGTCTAGGATAATTGGGTTCTTGCTGTCTTCACTCAGATTTGCATGTTTAAGACGACCGCCCACCCTGAGTATATTTTCATCGTCAAGGTAAGGATTTAATGTTTTCAACTTACTATCGTGTTTTACTTGTTTGTTTCGCTGTAGCCTGTCAATCTCTTCGTTAAATATTTGTCCTTGAATTAAATTTATACAAATCTTCAATGCAATATCTAATTCTTCTGTTGTTAATGTTGTTTTCGTCGTAATTTTCTTGTAGTTAAAAAATCGTTTACAGTATGCAATTGTTTTTAAAAGTTCTATTAGTTCGTCAAAGTCTTCAAATTGTTTTATGATTGTGATATCATCCTCTTCTTGTTGTACTTTTAAATTGGTTTGAATATTCTTCTTAATTTCCAAATCTGTAGTTACATCTGGCTTTTGAAATGGAATTTCTTGAGTCATGAGCCAGTCTGGGCCATTCCACCATAACTCATGTGAGATAAGGTCTTGTAGAGGTGTCCCTCTTGAAGCAACATCTGCTGGATTATTTTGTGATTTGACATGAAACCATTTATCTCCAATGTCATCAAGAATAGTCACAACACGATTTCTGACAAATGTTTGCCAACGGTTTGGATCTCCTTTTAGCCACGACAAAACAATTGTTGAATCAGTCCAAGCAAATATTTGGCCCTCTGGAATTCTCATAGCATCTTTGATTTGTTTCAGCAGTTTAGCGAGCAATACAGCGCCGCACAGCTCTAAACGTGGTAAAGACAACGGTTTCAATGGAGCCACTCGTGCCTTGGCAGCTAAGATGCTTGTCTTCACTTCACCTTCTTCAGTTTCTACTCTTAGATATGCTACAGCCGCATAAGCATTTGTAGATGTGTCTGAAAAGCCATGGATGGTTGTATTGTCCAGATTCTGCTTAGTTGTATAGACCCATCTTGGTACTTTAATGCATTTTAAGTACTGGAAGCTGTCCCTTATGTTTAACCATTCTTCTTTGATTTCAGGTTCTACTTCTTCATCCCAACTGGATCTGTGTAACCAAAGTTTTTGGATCAACATCTTTGCCTGAAGAATACTCGGTATTAGCCAGCCCAAAGGATCAAACAGCTTTTGTGTGTCTGCTAGTATGTTGCGTTTTGTAATGGTGGCTGGGACTTGAGGCAGCTGAAGTTGATATTGAAAGTTATCTTCACCCATATTCCAGGATACACCTAATGCTCGTACGGTTCCATCAAGCTTAATGGCCATGTTCACATTGCTGTTTCGTTCATCGTTAGTAAACTGAGTCAAAAATTCAGTCTTGTTTGAAGCAAATTTCTGCAGCTCGAATCCTCCCTTTTTTAGAATATCAGCCACGGTTTTTGCCACATCTACGGCTTCTTCGACTATGTCTTGGCCTGACATTACATCATCCATGTAGAAATCTTCTTTGATCGTTTTGGTGGCTACAGGATGGTGTTTTCCTTCATCTTCTGCAACTCTTTGTAATGTCTTAACAGCTAAGTAAGGTGCAGATGCTGTGCCGAACGTGACTCGAAGAAGACGGTACTCTTTAATCTTATCTCCTAGAGCTGAACGCCAAAGGATACGCTGTAGGTCCGAGTCTTCTCTTGTTACCAAAATCTGACGATACATTTGTTTAATGTCTCCCACAAAACATACTTGATGCATGCGCCACCTCATAATTATATTTCTCAGGTCATCTTGAAGTTGTGGACCCACGAGCAACTCTTCATTCAGTGAAATATTATTTGTGCCCTTGGATGAAGCATCAAATACGACTCTGACTTTACTCGTGGCTTTGTCTTCCCTAATTACGGCGTGATGTGGCAGGTATACTGATGGATTCTCTATCTCATCCTCTGGAACTTCTTCCATGTGCTTCAGTGTTATGTATTCTTCTATTACTTTGGTGTATTCTGTCTTGTACTCGTAATCTTTTTCAAATTTTCGTTCTAATTGCTTGAATCTTCTCAGTGCTATGTCTTTTGTTTCTCCTTCTGTAATTTTTATTTTCTCATGTTTCGTTGGTAGTTTTACTATGTACCTTCCTTCATTTGTTCTGTTAGTAGTGTTTGCATAAATAGTCTCGCAAAGTTTCTCTTCAGCTGTAAGTTCTGGTTTTTCTGCAGATTCCAGTTCCCACATGTTTTTAACCAGAATGTCTAAGTTGAGGTTGTGATGCATCACAAGAACATCTTCTGAAGAATGATCCACGATGTCTCCAAACAAAATCCATCCAAGGCTTGTATTTTGTGCGCACGGTGAGCCTGGAGGACCTTTGACTATATTGTTCTTCAGAATATGTGCATATACATCGACGCCTAGAAGCATGTCTACTCGGCCTGGTTGATAATAGCTGGGGTCTGCCAGGTCCAGCCCAGCAAGGTGCTGCCAAGCGCGATGAGTGGTTGTTATAGTTCTCGAAGGTAGTTCAGTTGTCAGTCGCGTAGCTAACACGTACGCTTCAATTTTCAGATTGAAATCTGTGTCACATCTTGAAAGTATCTCGCACTGTACCATACTAGTGATATTGGTTTTTGTAGATCCAACCCCAGTGACTGAACCCTTTGCAGATTTCTTTTTAAGCTTCATTAGCTGCACGGCTCTTTCAGTGATGAAACTCGCCTGCGAGCCTTGGTCGACTAGGGCCCGTAGTGTAGTTACTTGTCCGAACTCGTCCTTGATCGGAACAAGCGCTGTAGCCAATAAAGCGGTTGATTTTTTGGTTGCAAAATGTGATGATATTGCAATATTTTCATCGTCAGTTTGTGGAGCAGATTCAGTGTGGTCATCCATCTGGCTTAGATGCGTTTTTAGGGTCTCGTTCTTGGTAAGATGTAGAAGAGAGTGATGCCGCTTATGACAAATTTAGCACGAAGTTGGTAAGCGGCACTTAAACACGGAGTGACCACCGAGTAAACAGTTGTAACATAAGTTATTTGTCTTCACATATTCAATTCTGTCAGATACTTCCATATTTGAAAAGTCCTTGCAGTGACTCAGTGTGTGATGGTCATTGCATTTCAAACATATTTTCTTTGAAGGTACAGGTGCCGATGTATGAAAACTTTTTTGAACACTTTGAGGTGCCGGTGAGATTGTATGATGGCTTTTATGCGTAGTCGGTTTGGAAGTTGATGTGATTGTAGAATTCGTGCTGTTTATAAATTCCAAAGTACGAAATTTAGTTTCGAGGAAACTCTTCAACTCGGACCACGTAGGTAGATTATCGGGAGAATTCTTGAATGAATGTTCTTCCCAGTGTTTGTGAGTCTCGGTATCCAGTTTCAGAACAATCAGATGTACTATCATCGGATCCCACGAATCGACGGACACTTGAAGGTTATGTAAACTGTTTAAACATTCCGTAGTTGTGTCTAATAGTGACTTGATTTGACTAGCGGTTTGTGTATATATTTTCTTCTGCGAGAATAATCTTTTTAGGATAGCGTTAACAATTATTCTCTTGTTTCCGTAACGACTCTTCAAAGTTCTCCACGCCTCTTCATAATTTTTATCAGTTACTTGTATATTTTTAAGTAAAGCTTGCGCCTCACCACTGACACTGTTCTTCAAAAAATGTAGTTTCATGACGTCGGTTAACGATTTGTTATTATGAACAAGCGATATAAATAAGTCTTGAAATGTAAGCCAGTCCTCGTAATGTCCACTAAATACAGGCGGCTGAATACGCGGTAATTTCACTTTGTCATCTGTTGTTGTTGCTATTGGCATTTGTATATTATGACTTTGACTACTCGATGATGCCGATAACATGTCTTTTAAATCTCCGCTCGTACATATGTATAAGTCTTCATAAATGTAGTATTCTTCGTTCACTAAATACGGTATGTCCATGCGTTGCTCTGTAGGTGTAGACTTCAGAAGATCTTGATGTGCAGTTTTAAATATATCCCAATACTGTTCAATGCAATGTAATCGCGATTCGAGATAACCTCGTGTAAGTCTTGCTTTAGGACACTTTCGTAGGTTAAGTTGCGTTTTTTGCAGTAAAGTTGCCGTATCTTGTAGCAGATTTATTAATTGTTCAGTAGTTAAAGTCATTTTGAAGCACTAAAATTCACTCCGATAGCTTGTTATAATGTTAATAATAAAGTTCACTCGTTATGTAATTTAGTTGCACTAAAATCTTCCACGTAATTTAACTTAACTTCTTACTTGTTTACGAGTTGCACTGCATAGATCACGAAATGTTCACTATGAAAAAACCAGGCGTCTTATCGCTGTCTTTTGTTCTCGGACCTCGGCGAGCTCACTTCGATATAATCCGGTTCGATATGGACCATATGGTGATTGTAATAAGGTTTCGGATCTTGCAGTTTTGAAATTAAAGATGTGCATCTAGTTTGACGATTTATTGTGGACTAATGTGTGGTTTGGTAAAAACTTACTTTATACAACATGCATGTGTGCGTATACAAACACAAGTAAAAGATATGCAATTTAGCTTCAACAACTTCCTATCCCAAAAAAATGCATGGATTCCGTAGGATAGGGTATGGATGCAACGCAAGCAAAGCCACCAACGGTTAATATGTCAGGATAGATTACATGTTTTGAGCAAAGCCGCGGGTAAAGTATAACTATTATATTACTTTGATGGTCATCTCTCTTCGTAGATATTTTGATTATTTTCTCGAACACGAACATGTATCGGGGATAGAATGAGTTAGTTCATATTTGAAAGCTCTGAGCGTAAAGCTTTGAACTTATTTAAGCCCTCAAAACACACGTGTACATTAGTGCTTTTGAAGCCGCGTAAAGCTAAATTTGAAGTGTAAGCCTGTGTTAACCTAATACTCTGTAAGTACCGAATTATGAATTTCTGTTAATGGACTTTCTAACAGACTGTCCGGTCCATATGGTAAGGAATTAAGATTATATATACTATCATAGCTGTTCAGCGAGGAAATGCTGCCAGCATTTTCGGTACCATGCCGCAGGGGAGTAATTTTTTGAATTTGTTTTAGTTTATTTTAATTTTAGGTTTTTTGTACATAGTTGTTAGTAGTAGTTAAGCTTTTTATTTACTGTTTCTTTGTTTTTCCTTTTTTAAACATTAAATAAAGTATCTATTTGCTTTTTATATTTCTATCATGAATACATAAACTTAATTTCTTGATACCATATCGGCCAGACGGTCCGTTGGACTTATTTACGGTACTCTATGAAACGGCGAAGCCATACTTTTGAAACCAAGGTGTAGGGTTAGTAAACTCAGAGCTTAGGGGCTTGAAGCCAGTTGATACCATACTTTTTAAACCAAGGTGGTAGGGTTAGTAAAGCCAAGGCTTAGGGGCTTGGCTTTTCCTGGGATCTAATAACTTTTTTACAGCGAAAGCATTATGAGCATGTGAGTCTTGGCCGCCAATTTTACATGAAATATTTTTGGTGGGATTATGAATTTCTGTTAATGGATTATAAATTGCTCTCGACCTATCTACACACTAAAATGTTGTGTATAGTTGTAATTGAGTAACAGAAACATATATGTCTCAATAGTGTAAGCCTTAGTTAAGTTCTTAAGTTTGTGACTTGAACTATGCCTTATCAAAATAAATATATAAATACATACATTCGTTACTAATACTGCAAATTCAAAATTTTCTCAAACATTTACGATATATCCACGCGTTGTGTTTAACAGTTTATTTTCAAATAAACAAAAAAAAAACATATTTACAATATACAAATGATAAGTGGCAAAAGAGTTGATAAATACTAAATAAACTACTAATGCTAAATTAAAAATAATAGTATTATAAAAAGAACACCCCCTCCAGCAGCTCTGCCTGTGGCATGGTCCCCATTACACTGGCGGCGTTACCTCTCTGAACTGCAAGGCTGATCCTTTGCGAGAGGTAAGCGCCAGCTTTTGGATCCCCCGTGGCGTCGACCAACCGCGACGACAGGGCCTTCAAGAAGCGCGTTGTTGTTTTGTTTCGACATTTGCATCGTGTGCATACACGATTTGTTGTACACTCATCTCGCATCAATGTGTCTGTTTGGCCTTGTGGTTGATTGGTAGAAAATGCCTAATAGCAATCAGTCCACCAATTGTACTTATTTGTAATGAAACAATAGAATTGGAAGAAAGCATAAGGAGAAATTCTAAAGGTTATTTGGCGTTAGGGTGGTGGAGAGGTTAACACGCGGGACCAGTAATACAGAGGTACCGGGTTCGATTCCCGGTCTCTTCCGTCGGGTTACGCATTTAAATTTTCTTTGTGCTTTGATCTTTGTATCAATGGTTTAATGTACGATAAAGTTCAATAGATAAATATTCAAAGTTTCGTTAGCAGAAGGTCACGTGCCTATAGTGACCTATTAACCGGTAATTGATACCTCTCATCGTCCGAGAGTCCAGTCGAGTCGAGGTCCCCAAGGCAGTGTTCACACTGCATCAAACGCGGGGATGCTTCCAAAATAAGTAGTAAGTATATTTAATTCACATTTTTTTTCTTTAATATTTTGTGCTCAATTTTCATTTGCGCAATTTGATGAAAGAAAGAAAGTTGGAAGAGAGAGGGAGGAAATATCAATCAATATGAAACTAACATAACCTCACATTTTCTATAAAACGAGATCATCAATACGGAGACTGCGATAACACAGCCATTCATCTTCTATAGAAACTAGAAAATGTTCCGTTAATTAATAACCGTTTGTATCGTCCCCAGCTATCAATCGGGGGTAGAACAATGCCCCCGTGCCCCCATCCATCACGGCTGTTTACCGGGAAAGGGGTCACGGCACGACGGGCCGAAAAAATGTCAAGCGCGAGCAGGTTATCTACCAAAAAAACCGGCCAAGCGCGAGTGTGACTCTCGCACCGAGGGCTCCTTTCAAATGATTATCTTATCTTAACTGGTCGGGTTAAGTTAAGTTTGCACCTAGTATGTATGGCGTTGGATACAAATGAGGTGCAAAATTAACGCAACTGATCACGTTTGTTGTATGCAAGCTCCCTTAAATATTTATTTTATTATGTTTTTTAGTATTTTTTGTTATAGCGGCAACAGAAATACATCATCTGTGAAAATTTCAACTGTCTAACTATCACGGCTCATGAGACACAGCCTGGTGACCGACGGACAGACAGATAGACAGACAGACGGACGGACAGCGGAGTCTTGGTCCCGTTTTTTACCCTTTGGGTACGGAACCCTTAAAATAACTGAAGTAGCCTGAAAAATGCTCGAACTAAAATAGCAATGACAGGTGCAGTGACAGAAAGGTTCTTGAGCGGCCGGCGACCACGTACTGGAAGATGCACTAGATGCAGCGCTCCTTACCAAAGTGTACCGACGATATTGTAAATGTCCCAGGCAGCCGCACGCTCACAGGACCGTTAATCGGGCAGATTCTTCTGAAAGATATTTGTTCAGCGCAGGATGTCTGTCGGCTAGTATGTTTCCTAGCTATCAATCACGGTTGTTTACCGGCAAAGGGTCCCGGGACATCGGGCCGAAAAAAACGTGAACCTGTTTTTTTACAAAGTACCCTGAAAAATTGAAATGGCAGTGACGGCTGCTAGGACAGGAACGTTTTTGTGCGGTGACCACGTACCAGAAGACGCACGCCCCTGCAAAGTGGACCGACATGCGCGTGTCCCACCTAGCCTGGATGCCTTTCTTCAACAGTGTCCACTGTTGTTTATCATTATGTTGGTCGTCCCCGAGTTATCAATGGGGGGGTAGAACAATGCCCCCGTATCCATCACGTTTGTTTACCGCGAAAGGGGTCATGGGACGATGTGCCAAAAAAATTATGCCAAGCGCGAGAGGGTTATAGAAATAATCCTTTTGCTTGAGCGAATCCACTTAGCTTTGTACCCGATGAACAATACTCATTACCTATCTGTATAGTTAGCTGTGGCCACAACTGCCACTTCAAAATGTAAGGCGTTATAAGTGCAAATTACTTTTACACTAAATTAGTCTTTAAGTCAAACGAAATAAGGTTTACTCTTAAACAAAGAGAACAGAGATGTTGGTCACTTCATTGTCATTATAAGCATCGATAGGAACTTCACTGTTCTTTCACTTACGAAGTGACCAACATCTGTGTTCTCTTTGTTTAAGAGTAAACCTTATTTCGTTTGATTTAAAGACTAATTTAGTGTAAAAGTAATTTGCACTTATAACGCCTTACATTTCGAAGTGGCAGCTGTGACCACCGTTAACAATACAGATAATGAGTATTGTTCATCGGGTACAAAGCTAATGGGATTCGCTTAAGAAATGGGCTTCGAACTATACCCAAACATGATTTTTCCAAGTATTTTTACGCACGACGGACGGAACGGGACGGATATAAGTACTTTTGGGGCTAGAGGTTGTGTTTGTGTTTGTGTGTGTGCATGTGCGCGTGCGTGTGTGTGTGTAGCACCTAGTTTTTATAAGATTGTCATGTCATTGCTGACTTGAAAATAAGCATGACGTATCAGGCTTTAGCGTACAGGGCCTGAGAACTGTATTTGACTGGTTATTTGAGTAAAATTCCGTGGGACATGGCTTCGTGATCGACCAATATGTACGCTCAACAACAAGGAGCTGCGAACGCGCGCTATTTTGCCTGAACAGAAGTGGAAGGTGTTTTGGTGTGCGCTTGCGCTTTAGCGATTAGCGCGACTCGCGGCGAGTTGTGAGCTCATCGCGATCAGTCCAGTAAAAATATCACTAGAATATCATCACTGTATTTAGAAAAGACCAATTTTTCTGGAATTATCCTGACCTCATGACCATGGGACCAATTATGAAGTAATTAAATGATTATTTCTTTTGGCTCTCTTCTTAACAATAAACTCCTCTAGAAAACTGCTCGTAGACTGAGATCGGTTAACCTGCCTACACTGTTACACTGTACTGTTTGTAGCATACTTACAAAATAAAGTATGTTATTTCATCAAAAAGGTTTTTCGTCACTTCCACGGACTCCTAAAGCTCGATAATGTTCCGCGTATACTTTGAGAGTCGCCTCTATGTGCCTCTATTTAGGTAGAGGTTGTCCTGTTCGGATCGGCGTTCAAAAGCTCGGATAATGCATTGTCCAACCGCGGCCATCCTTTCAAATTCTCTTATAGACTATGAATGACTATGTGACTGCCAAAAGCCCTTTGTCCTATTTATAGGACTGGAAAAATACGTCTATATTTTTCTATATAAGTAGTGTATATATACACTGTGTAATTATTTGTATTTTGGACAAACTCATTAATTTTGTCCCAGAATAAAACACTAAATATAAGGTTCCTCTTTTTAGGGTTCCGTACCCAAAGGCTCCGCTGTCCGTCCGTCTGTCGCCATGCTGTATCTCATGAACCGTGATAGTCCGTGCCTGTCTAGACAGTTGAAAATTTCACAGATGATCTATTTCTGTTGCCGCTATAACAACAAATAAACAATAAAAGAAAAAAACCAATTAGTTCTACGGAACCCTCGATGTCACGCTCGCACTTGGCCGTTTTTTTTTTATCTTAGCAGAAGCTAACTTAAGTTTTTATTTTATTGGCTCGTTTGTGCTAATTCGGATATTACTGTTTGTTATGCATTTCGACGCGCTTATTTTTTCCTAGGTAGCTTTTACTCTGAATGGCACATTTGGCCTATCCATTGTGCCATAAAGATTTTCTCCCACTTGCACGGGCCCCTAAACTCTATTTATGGGGATGTTGTCTTGTTCGGCTTCACGTTCAAAGGCTCTGGTAATGCATGGCACGGCCGTGGCCATCCTTTTAAATTGTCCTATGAAGCCTTGACTGGGCGCCAGTTGCTTTCATCCTTTTTATACGAGAGGAAAAATGTGCTCATATTTTTCGTTATAAGAGCTGTATGGCCTGTATGTGTCTTTTCGCCGACACGTTTCGTACAATGTTTTGTTTTACTTAGAAATTCTCAAGAGTCTCATTTGTCTGAGGAGACATAAATAAATAAACATCGAACAACCTCAAACAAATCGATCTAGTCCCAAATTAAGCTCAAGAAAGCTTGTGTTATGGGAACTAGACGACGATATGGATACTTATATAGATAAATATATACTTAAATACATAGAACAACCATGACCCAAGCACAATTATTCCAGTTCATCACACTTATATTTGACCTGGCCGGGATTCGAACCCGGGACCGCCGGCTCAGTAGGCGGTTACACTGGTAACTGCGCCAACCGCGTTGCCATGTCCATCAGTGGGCATCTTTGACTGGTGATGGTAATGATGATGAAACAATTGATTCGTTTTTTAAGTAAACGTTCATCATTAATTCATTATGTCGTGTCAGCCTAGACGTCCACTTCTTTACAAGGGCCTAACCCAAAGTTCTTTACAACGATCTGTCGTGCACCGTCCTCATCCAATAGCTTCCCGTGATCCTTATCAGGTCGTCAATCTACCATGTTAGAGGCCTTCCCACGCCGCGTCTTCTGGTACGCGATCGCCACTCAATAACCTTTCTGCTTCAACGACCATCGGTTCTAAGAGAATTGTGTAATCATGTAAAATGATAGAAAAAATGTTCATCTTGATATATTATGTACCTATTAGGTATAAGTGTGTGTTTCTTTTGTTAGTGGTTGTAACTTCCTATATAACTAAAAAAACACAAGTTTGACCCAATTAAAGATACAAACTTTCCTTTAACTTTTCCCTAACTAGTCCATTAAGTTTGTTACAGTATCGGCCTAGTCTCAATACAGCAATCAATAACCACTGTCGAAGGCAACTTGCTCTCTAATCTCGGAGTAACAGATCGCGTAAGCTCTTGCACACGCTAGCGACTATACTCCGGCGCCTATGATGCTTGCGTTTATCGCGTGATAAATAACTGATAAAACATATTTTACTCACACTCGCATTTTGTCAAAACGGACGCTTTGCGATAAAAGCAACTATCGTTAGGGCCGTTGAACAAAAAAAATATTATGTATGTAGGATTACTACGTAGTTTTATTTTTACATTAAGGGAAACGATAATATTGTCTCAAAAAATTTGAACTGTCTAATAGCTGAAATCATTCAAATAAGAATGGAGATATTTCTGGTGGGATTCGGTTGAGGATACGTAGAAAAATGTATATTCTCAAACATGCAATGCAAATGTCGTCATAACATGCGTTATAACTGGCTTCGAAGTATCACGTTTTGAGCGAAACAACTCGAGAGAACTGTAAAGGTATTTCGTACAAAATTGACGGCCTAAGCAGGGAAGTATTTTTTTTAAACATGACGTCTGTGTTCTTGAACAGGCTCAACAACTGAATTATTATTTTTTGAGCGGGGTATTTTTTTTTTCATTGCATATTGCCTTGAAAAGGGTTTGCCGGCTTCGTATTAATATCCGTCTGTCTCACCCGGGAAGCCCTTCTTTCCGTAATGTACTATTCTTCCATATGTAAGGAAAATATTTTTTTCTGAAGCCGACTATATTTCCCGGCTTTTCATATCACGTACACCAGTTGCTGTATTTTCATCTTTATGTCAGTTTGAATCGTATTCTCATCGCGGTCAAGTAAAAGTCGCAGACCTGAACCGTCCGTGCGCGCACTAACCCACGCCGCCCACGTAGCAGGAAACCCAATCGTTCTGGTTTATTTATTTTAATGTTAAGGGTGACCACGTGAATACTAAGGGCCGCTGGTATAAAGGCCGTGTTTAACTTTGGCATTTGCTGATGAAAATTGATTTAGACGACTGTAAAGTAGGTATTGCGGTAAAATGTGAATATCAACGAATTCACATAGAGGTCGCTTAGGTGTAGGTATAACCTTTGAAATAAACACTACAAAGATCGACACACGCCACTGCACTCCAGTATCACAAGGGTACATTTCTCGGAACTATCCTTCTATCCTTAACTCTCTCTTTCACTCTATTTTAGTATTTTTGCTCATGTTCCTTGGAAACTCCTCTGTTTGTTTTCTGATTTATTAAGACGTAATGCTGGTCCTGGTGAAAATTTGGTAATTAGAAGCCATAGCCAAAGCCATAGCTAACACTACGGTAAAACCGTACTATAATTTTTTTGGGCCTATTTGCAGAAAAAAATAAGAATTTACGTAATTTTTCTTAAATAAAATTTTGGGGCTGCTGGGTTGCTACAGCAACCAGAATCAAATTATTGTACGCTCGATCTATCGAGGTACAATTTTTGAACAAAACATTACGTCTTAATAAATCACAAGACACACAGTGTGTCGCGTATAAAAAGGAAAAAAAAGATAGTTCGGGGTTTGAGCCCAAGAGTGCGACTGTGAATAAGGAAATAGTTACCGGATATCAACTCATCGGAGGGCGCTTTCCCTTTAGGAGGGCTCTCGTAAACTAAGACGCCACTTTCACATCTTATCCTAAATTCCCAGTTGGAAAAAAACTCACGGAACGTCCGCCTTGCTCCGCCTTATCGACCCAAGAGAACCCACGCCTCCTTGTTTCATCTTTGTTCAACTCTATGCATAGACAACCGTACCTAGAAGTGAGGTCTAATTAATCGATTCTCGGATTTACTTTTAACTATATTTATTGTTAATAATAACAGTAATAAATCTAGTTTATTTTAATGTATATGAGAGTGTGAAACAATTTAATACTAATAGCATAATAACTTTAAGGTGACAGGTGCCGGAGACGTGCACAGAAAAGAACGACTAATACTTAAGGAACGCTCCCGGTCGAAGCGTTCGTTGGTTTGTCTTAAACAGCTCGGTCAGCTGTCAGGTTGACACTTTGTCACTGACAATGACAGGTGGCCGAGTCGATTCGCGTATGAGATCTAAACAAATGTTAATGGTTTTTAGTATGCCTAAATTGCTGAGAAACGATGCACTGGGCTTGTGGAGACGAGATTGTATAGTGTTTTCGGCGAGTGAATGATCTGGTTTGTATTTAGTAGCGATTTCGCTGAGAAAACCGCTACAAGTGGGGTTACCAGGGAGAATGACGTATTTTTGTTTGTCCAACGTTGGCTATCTCTTGCATGGATTTCCGATTCATATCTTACAGTTAAGATTTTCCATAATTATTGTATTAACATAAGGCACCACAAGAAGATTAATAAATAAACACGTCGAGCGATAAACACAGCCGTCATTAGGTCCGAAGATAGTTTCAAATATCATCGTCCCGCAATTTACATAGCAATGGCATTTTGACTTTTCCTAACCTAGGACTTCTTTCACTTAGTTACATAACTTGGGTAACCCTTTTCCTTGACCGATTCATATTTCTCCCCCCTCCCACCCCTCCACTCAAGGGCAGGAACGAGACGTCTCGAGCATTACTGGAGGATATTCCGATAAATGTGTCGAATTTGGAATATTCGCGCAATTGTGTCGTTTTCGATTCGTCTATATTTTTTCGATTCGATGGTTGCTGAAACTTTAAGATTTTGTATTGCTGGGATTTTTAGCGACGAAATAAGTTATATCTATAAGTTTTTTATTTCTATATATTTCTTAATAACTGAAAACTTTAACTGTTAGCTATCACGGTTCATAAGATACAATAGTCTTAGTAGTAGGGTCCCGTTTTTACCCTTTGGATATGGAACCCTAAAATACAACTTTCCTAAGATTATTCCTATTTTAGACTAAAGGTAGCATGAAAGATAAGATAACTACCGGAAGTGCGCCATTAAAGTCCTCTTTTGGCTTGGTATGGCCAATAGAGCAGATTTACGGCGGGTAAGCCGATACACTTATTAGCATTATCCCCAGTTGTAGGCAGAATACTGGCTCAGCTATTTTAAGGCTACTTATACACTGGAGCGGAGCTGAGCTGTGTAATAGACCAATCACATTCCTCAGCGCCGGTACAGACAGACAGCATTTGAACTGCAACCTAGCCGCAAAATAGCTGTTCGAGTGCAGTTTTTCTGCAGTTGCTGCAACTGCAGCAAAACTGCAAACCGACTGTGCAGTTCGCTTACAGTTGCCGTGCAGTTCTGTCAGCCGCATACCGACTGAAACCCGGCTGCAAGGTCGTAAAGCAGTCGTATTGCAGTTGGAACGACTGCAATATAACTGCATTGTAAGGAAGTTGAACCAAAAGACGCAGCAGTAACATTTCGTCAAATTTCTTACTGAAATACGTGTGCACTCTATTCACTTCCACAAGTAACTGGCGGAGTGGAACATAAACACTGCACACATTATGAGCAGTTCTATTGCAGTCATATTATATCTGCAACTGAAATACGACTGCATTATGACCGTGCAGTCGGGTTGCAGTCGGTATGCGGTTAACAGGACTACGCGGAAACTGTCGGTTTGGTTTTAATGCAGTCACATCAACTGCAGCAAAACTGCACTCTAACTGCCATTTTACAGCTAGGTTGCAGTTAAAATGGGGTCCGTCTGTACCGGCCCTCAGATTTAAATGCACTTATTTTGGGCTTACAACGACGCAGTCAAGCAACGTACGTGCCGTGTGTTGATGATTAATAAGTATCCCACCAAAAACATTTTCACGTAAAATGATGCCAAGAATGGTCTCGACTATTTTGACTCGTCAATAAGTTATACTATACTCTACGAGGCCTAACAAACTTTAACACCTTAGTCAAGATATGTGGTTTGGCCGTTTCGTTACAATCACATGGGCGTAAGGTGAAAAATGTATTCACTGTCCATTACTTTTATGTTATACAATAGTTTTTGTGTAACGAAACAACCCTTTAAATATCCGATCATTCAAATAAACACCAAGGATTGTCTGCGAGATGACATGTGATGTTTCAGAAAAATGCTTGGAAGAAGATTTTATTTCGTTGTACGAAAGCGTTCATTCATTCTTTAGTTACTTTAACAAACCGATGTCAAGTTTGACTTGACATAAGAACTGTTTTATAACACCCTGTTTATACAGTACTTCAATAAGGCTTCAGCATGCATTTGCAAGGAGACGCTCTCAATATAGCCACGAATATTGAAAATATTTGTACCTATATTCGAAAGCAATAACCTCCCCTCAGCGCGCATACTTGTGAGAATTCTATTTGAATACGAACCGAGTTCCCCCGGAAAGGAAGGTCGCTTAATTATATTGAATTTGTTTACAGTTACGTTGTTTTTCTTTTGGGACGCGGTTGGTATTGTTTCTAGTTTTTATGCTTCAGCAAAACAAGGAGTTTGGAAAAAGACACGTAATCAGAGCAGACACCCGCTGAGAAGCCTGTGGCTTCGGGGGCTGTGATCATACCTGCCTTATACGAGCAACAGAATGGAAATCTGACTCCCCATAGAACGGTGTTATAGTAGTTTATACAACAACTGTTAGGTACATACATTATGAAAGGTCTTAAACATTAATGTGGTGCTGCATATGTGGTGGTTAAATAGAATTAATTAAAAGTCAAATTATAAAACAGCTTTGATATACATATTTTTTTATTTCAATTATAACGTCATTTTCATCCTGCGGTGGAGAGGATTTCAGTGTGATCTTATTAGATTCAGTTATTCGAAAAGTTCTCAATCTGAAAATCAATACATAACTATTTTAAAAACGTGGTCAACCATGCGAAGACGAAAAGGTTGCGAGTCAGCAACCGCAGGGCGTGAACTGAAAGGGACAAACAATGTTCAAAACTTTATCACATGACAAAGAGTCGCGTGTCCCATTTAGGTATGCCAGAAAACAACGCATGCTACCGGAGATAATGAAAGGATTTAGGGATTTATGATCCATCATAATTGATCGGTTAACATTTTCAGAAACTAGCTGGATATAATAATATAATAATAATAATAATAATAATAATATCTAACATCTTAAGAGACTCTCGCTAGATGGCTGGATCAAGGGCCAGATACAAAAGGCGGTACTCCTGGACACGGCGCGCATCGTCAGGAGGTTCCTCTCTCTGCAGCCCTAACCACCGGTAGCCTGGGCCCTGCCCCGCTGCCGGCGGCACCCTAGGTTGGGTTTTTTTTAGAATGTGTTTATATTTGTGATGTATTTTTTATATTTTACTTTTTATATAAATTTATTGTAAAAAAAACCTAGCCTAAGTGTAAAAATGAATAAAGGGAATAATAATATCATTTATTTCAAGTCATAAAAAACTCATACAATACAATTACAATTACAAGTAGATTTACTTACTTAACCTTAAATATTAAATATACCTAATATATAAAGCAGGTACTACAGTCATTTACCATTTTCGTCCAAGTGCACGGCTGACCAGTGCTTTAAGATCTTATTACTCGGGTTGACAGTAAACAACGCCAGAACATCATTTTGCTGCGAGTTTTGCCATACATTTGTCCATACCGAAGCTATGCGGGACCGCATGATTGCATAAAAATCAGGTACTCCCGCATCAGCGAACATGGTCTTAGCATTGCAGTAACGAGGTTGTTTCATGAGTATTCTAAAAGCATCGTTATACTGAACCCGGAGCGCGTTGTAAGAACGTTTGGTGTAGTTAAACCATAGTGAACACGTATAAAAGCACTGGCAGAATGCCCTAAACAGCGTGATTTTTACGTCCGTCGTGCACTTGGAGAATCTTCGCGCCAACATGTTACAGCGGACCGCGAGCGCGCGCCGCTCCCGCTCCATGTCCATGTCGTCGCGAAGGTTCTCCGTTAGAAAATGGCCTAAATACTTAAAAGACGTTACTACCCGAACCGGCGAACCATTCAAATAAACTGGCGGAACTACCTCCGGACCCTTGCCGTATCTAAAAACTAGCAGTTCAGTCTTTAAAATATTATATTTTAAATAATGCCGCTTCGAGAATGCTTCGCAGATAGTTAGTAATTTCTGAATGCCCTGACTTGAGGGGCTGAGAAGCACCATGTCATCGGCATAGCTCAGGTTGTTAACGCATACATTAGCAACATGGCAACCCGTTCTGGTACCTCTCAGCTCCTCAATCAGGTCATTGACGTAAAGGGAAAACAGGTCCGGAGAAGTTATGCCCCCTTGACGTACACCGCACTCTAGCCTATAATCGTTAGAGAGGGTGTCGCCCCATTTCACATTATTTGTTTGGTTTTCGTACCAGTACCTAAGGATATTGACCGTGTCTACCGGCACGTTTGATCCCAGAAGCTTAGTCCACAACAGTTTGTAGTTAACTATGTCAAAAGCACGGCTCAAGTCTAGAAAACATGCATACACAGATGTATGTTTACTAACGTAATAGTTAACAACCGTTTTGAGACTAAGTATTGCGGACTCAGTCGATAGGCCGGTACGAAAACCAAACTGCGCGTTGTTCAGCTTTATATTTTTCGTCAGTTCGGGCTGCAACAACCTCTCAAATATTTTTCCAATTATTGTGCCCAGGGATATTGGCCTATAGTTTTTTAGGTCAGACAGATCACCGGTTTTATTTTTGACTATAGGAACGACTATAGTTTTCATTAAAGCCTCAGGTAGGTAACTATACTGGATACACGCTGGATATAAGCCGCAACATTATTTATGCATAAAGCATTGACTTAATTAAAAACCGGCCAAGAGCATGTCGGGCCACGCTCAGTGTAGGGTTCCGTAGTTTTTTCATCCTTCACATTAAACTGCTGTTTTAAGCCCGAGATTTAAGTTAAGAAAGATTTTAAGCTCTATAAAAAGGTCGTAAACGCCCTAGAAACTGTAATCACTTATTACCTTCTGGAAGTCAACTTAAGTCCTTTTAAAGACAAAATAATTATGAAATTTGGCGATAACTCAAAAACGGCTCGACCGATTTTGTTCATTGAAAGTACTTATAAGGCCTCATTTACATGAATTTTTCCGTTTTTTTTTGACCCGTGGTTGAAAAGTTAGATTGGGAAACTATTTTTTTCGTTTTCGGAGCGAATATTTACAAAACTGCTGATTTTATCAAAAAATAATGTTAAGTGACCCCTATTATTTTTCTAAGACCTATTCAACGACACCCCACACACCAGTGTTGAAAAGAAAATAAAATCACCCCTACTTTAGGTGTTCGAGAGGTACCCGAAAAAAATATATTTTTTAATTTTTATTTTACCGTTCTGTCGGCATTATACATACACATACTCACACCAAATTTCAGCTTTCTAGTACTAATGATCACGGAGCTAAGCCGCGGACGGACGGACGGACGGACATGGCGAAACTATAAGGGTTCCTAGTTGACTACGGAACCCTAAAAAATGATGTCATTGTGAAAGGTTTTGACTGAGCCTTTATTTATTCGTATTCAGAAAACCATAAAGCGTATTTATGCATGTTGGCTGAAGTAATGACATTCATAATCACCGCGGTTTTATTCATGAGAGGAATAAATGTGGCCGTCCATGAGAAAAGGGTCCTTATGGCAGTTTCTAGTTACGGAGATATTTGCTGTTTTGTAAAATCCTTCAAAATTATCATTTTTTTGTTTTATGCATTATAGTAAAATACAAAGATAGAGCTGTATTTGTACCTTGGTTTCAGTTGTGTACGTTAATTATTTCTTTATTAAAACGGAGTTTTAAGTTTAGTAGAAAAGGGTCTTTGTGGGAAATTGCATACAAGAATGACAAAGGTCAATAGATAAACTTGCTTACAACTATTTCTTTGCTAAGTACCTATGGACATTTTAGATTTTACGTAAAATGTACGTAAAATGTAGGTAGGTACTACATTTTTCGTCTGACGTCAAAACATCTCTCGGCGCGCGTCGAACGACATGTTATATCTGATTGTTGTTAGTTAATTTAAAATTTAATGCAAAAATAATATGTATAGTCAAGGTCATTAATATGTGTACACTTTTTCACCCAGTCGAATGCGGTCGCCTACAATTTGTAAGCAAACGCATTCGACAAGGCCAAAAAGTGTATACATTATTAATGACCTGGGGGGCATTACTTACTAGCAAATGATTATAATTGGAATGTGCCCCCCCCCCCCCCCCCTCGCCCTTATCGCGTCAGATCAGAAATCGTGTGAAGTTATCTTTATTACGTGATTTATGAATAGTTCCTTAGTAGTCACCGACTGTGTAAATTATTCGTTGACGTTAAATGAGAATAACTCCTTACAGATAAAGATTTTGAGTAAATTTATAATAACCTTTTTTCTTCGGTATTCTGTGTTAATACAAGATTAGGAAATAAATAATGTTAATATTGTGCCATATTGGAATTATTAATATGTTTTGTCTGTGATTGGTCATAAGGACCCTTTTCCCAAATGTATAGGAGTCAAATTTACGTAACTTTAATCGTATATAAATAAAAAAATAAAACTTGTAGAACAATAATGATAATTTTGTGATACTCCAGTGGACTGAATAAATATATTTTAGAACTCACTGTACTAAATTTGTTATTGTTATAGGGGAAGATGAAAAGTATAATAATTATCACGTTTTCATTAAAATAAAGATATTTCGTTAACTATGTGATTTTATCTATATCCTAAAATGTAAGTTTAAATATGTCCTACTATATACAATAGTTCAGATTACAACATAATTAAAGACAAAGCTGAAAAACATGTTTTTATTAATTTCATTCTTATAGCGTGTTGCTGTTATCAAAGGCTGTTTTCTCAGGATCTGGAAGTCACATTGATGAAACCATGACTGAGTTCAATAGAAAAACCCCTTGAGATACAAAATCAATCATAATCTATGTAACTTCCAATGGGAACATACTTAAAGTTAGTTTCAAACTTCTTTTGACGTTTTCTGAAAAGTGAAATTTTAGCAAGTGTAAGTATGATGTTATTTAAAAAAAAAAGTATGAGACTTAGGGACATGATTCTTTCTGTGTTAAATAGCTTATTTAACATAGATTTAGAACCTGTGCTTAACTCAATACCTGCCATAAGGACCCTTTAGTCATGGACGGTCACAAATACGTTGATTTAAATAATCAACGGGCATCAGCTATCATTCATTATCATATAGTAGCGTTGTGTGAAGTTCAGTGTTCTCGAATAACTTTAATAAATGAGATTTGGGGGAAAATATTTTGTCGGATGATTAAAAAGCGAAACGATTAATGACTAATCGTAAGAATGCCAAATGAATTTTCGGACAATCGAATAAAACTATATTTGTCGAATAGTCATTTTCTTTAATTATATTCTCAAATTTGTCCTCCAATATGACAGAAAATGTCGACTTTATTATTTTATGCAGAAAACAAATTAACAACAACCCGAACACGAGCCTTGGTTGTAAGTTGTTTAAAACTTCAAGTTATAATTTAAGTACCTCAGTGTTTAACTTCAGTAAGTTAAACAAGGCATCTAAGCGAACATTGGTTCTTAATTAATTATCATTATGCTTCACTGGATTAATTGGCAACTTGACCCATTTTTGAAATATATTTGAAATGGTTAATAGTTATATTATCTTACTAAAAATATATTAGAATTAGAATTAATTCATTTGTAAATCACAGGTAAGTAGTACAATAAGATCTTATATTTTAAAAACATGCAGTGCTCTGTGTTTTGCCTTTTGGCGTACAAATTTTATACCTTACTAAAATAAGGTTTTGACTCTATAAAATATAATATAGACATTGTACAACAACACACTTATAATAAAATAAAATTGAATCATATTAAATCAAATTATTTTTTAATGTATGTTATGGTATTTATATTTATCCTAATAAAATTCTACACGTCATTTAAAAAATCATTAATACTGTTAGGTATACCATTTATCTAAAAGGTATGATATTTTTTTTTGAAATTTTCTAAATTTTTTATTGTATTGTGTTTTTTATTGAGCTAGAAAGCTAAATTTTATTAAAAGAAAATAGAAATTTCATGAACAGATTAAAACGCCGTCCGCCATTTTTGTCTATAACTTATCTGTGGCGTGACGTAGGCGATCCCGTAAATAAATACACTATTATGTGCGCTGCGAATGACGTTTTTAGTTTTTTTTTACTGGATTAGTGACGTCACTATCAAAGGTGATTTGTTCAGCTATCTTCTACCTTTATGAACCGAGAAATATATATTTTGGTTTACTGTGGCGAATACTATACGAAATAAACATTATTTTAATATAATTTAACATGAGTCAATTAGCCTATTAAAATGAATTAAAATGAAAAACATCTTTGAAACCGTGAAAAGGTCTTAAAACAAAGCTCTCTTTTATGCAGCTTACAATGGAACTGAATAAGCAAGTGAAGTTGTGTATACCCAATTTTAAATGACAGTTTTTAATTAGCTGTGAAGCAAGGGGCGATAAAATTTAAACGAGTAAACGAGGAGTTGGAAACCTTATTTGGATATGATTTACTGTGATGTTGAAAATATTGTATTTCTGCTTAAAAATATTTTTAGATCTTGGAATGGAAACATTTTCGCCCGCTTTTTCAGTTATTTTATGGATTGGATTTCGTTTTATTTATGTTTTTAAGAACCGGATTATAGCAGGCGCCGCGTTTACGTCGCCGCCTCAGAGCTATATTTTATTGGTTATTTGGACAAAATGCGACATGAGTGGCCGTGAAACGTGAAAATGCGAACGACACGTGAAGGAGAATAAATCATTACCTACAGATGGCTCACTCTTTTGATCTAAAAAATCGGCAGACTACTAAATGGTTACTTCGATGTTCAAAATTCGACCCCCGGCACGAATGGCCGTGAGACTATAGAAGAGACTACAAACACGCGCCGAATTTGTCCGAATAAAATCTATTACATGATAAGCATATTTTTAAAGTGTAACGTTTCTATAAATCTTTATAAGAAACACTTACCTTTTGTCCCAATTAGCCCAACTTACCTTAACATGTTTATCGGGACTATATTTTTTGTTCTAGCGGTTTCTGATTAAACATAATAAAGCAACCTCGGGTGTTCATAATGAGATCTTTTACCGAGACCATCTGTTGCTCACAAAGTGTATTATATCATTAGGCCCATCGCGCCGTTTCGGTTATTTTAAGCCCTTGGATTTCATTTTATTTACGTGTTTAACCTTAATTTGGAAATGTCCAATATAATTGTCAAAACCTATATGACCCTCTTTTCAGGGTTCCCTATTACTAAGACTCCGCTGTCCGTGCGTCTGTCTGTCTGTCTGTCTGTCGCCATCAGAGCTCATATATATTCTGTGCCATCAGGCTGTATCTAATGAACCGTGATAGACAGTTGAAATTTTCACAGATGATGAATTTTAACCGCTATAACAACAAATACCTACTAAAAATTGGGCAAGTCCGACTCGGGCATGAAGGGTTCCGTACCATAATCTATTACCGCTATAACAACAAATACCTACTAAAAATAAAATAAAATAAATATTTAAGGGGGCTCCCATACAACAAATGTGGTCGGTTGCGTTCAAAGGATTGTGGGTCAGAAAAAATAAGAAAATCGGCCACGTGCGAGTCGGACTCGCGTGCCGAGGGTTCCGTACAAACACCCATCCCATCCGAACTGGCCGGGTTAATTTAAGTTTGCACCTGGTATGTATTGCGCCGGATACAAATGAGGAATGCTGAGTTAACGAAACCGATCCCGTTTGTTGTATAGGAGCCCCACTTAAATATTAATTGTATTATGATTTTAGTATTTGTTATTATAGCGGCAACATAAATATAATCATCTGTAAAAATTGCAACTGTTTCATCTCGTCACGGTTCAAGAGATACAGCCTGATGACATATAGACAGCAGACGGACAGTGGAGTCTTTCTAATAGGGTGCCGTTTTTTACTTTTGGGTACGGATACCTAAAAACGCAAATCAAGACTACTAAAAAACATTTTTTTTTTCCTAGACGAGAGAGCTTTATACATAAAGTAACATTAAATTATAGGACGAATTGATGTTTTTCAATTTAAAAAACAAACCTATCTTCTACCTCTATTGGAAACTTTCTTTTGTTCTTACACTGTGCAATTGAGCTGTCATTGGCTAAAAGAAATATCTGCGTTCAGTGCCACTTCCCGTGCAGACTTCAAAGAAAGAAAGAAAGATTGAAATACATTTGTTCGAGCACAATAGTTCAATTTATATTCTTATTATGAGCCTTTTATGTCCCACTGGGCCTTCCCCCTCTTTTTCCATATGTCGCGGTTTTGAGCTGTATCTGGCCGGTCCTTCAAGAATGAGTCCAAGTCATCCCGCCCTCGCCTAGGGGGTCTGCCGCGTCTCCGTTTCGAGTTGTGGGGTTTCCACTCTTTGGTTAATAATATATACCTACTCTTATAAAATTATACATTTGTATTGAAAATCAGTTCTCTGTGGAGAAGGGTCTTGATTTCAGGAAAAATCTTAATAGCGTGATGCAGGATCGTTATTTGTTTTGTATGGGCGCGCGGTGCCATGCCATTTCCTTTGTCCTCGCATCACGCCGAAACGGCTGGGCAAATTTTAACCATTTTTGGATAAGAAATAGCTGGACATCCAAATATGGTTATGGGATACATTTTATCCGTCTACGGTAAAGAAAAAAATACGCTGACGAAGTTGCGGGCATCTCCTAGTAGCAAATAAAATAACAGAAATAAAATATCTATACTATTATAAAATCCTAAATTTGTATTGAAAAGAAATTTTCTATGGAGGGAGGTCATGATTTCAGGAAAAATCTCGATAGCGTGATGCAGCTTGACAGTTGTTTTGTATGGACACGCGTCGCCGTGCCAACCTGGCGCCATCTGTTTTCAAAAAAACCTTTGTACTCTAATGTAGCCGAAACGGCTGGATAAAAAGTTCCTAATTTTGGTACAGGAATAGCTGAACATCCAAAGATGGTTATAGGATACTTTTTATTATGATTAAATTGATTAATATTTGTCTCTGAAAACATAAATTCCATGAAATATTTTCCTTACAGTGTGTAAACCTTATAATGACAGCGTTTGTGATTTTGAATTTAGAACGACGCGACCCCCGCGTGGCTCTTACGTGTACAAAAACTAAAAAGTATGAATTTGACATAATACCTCCTCGCGGCCCACCGGTATTAACAATAAGGTTAAGGTTGTTTGAGGCGTTGAGTACGGAAACCGTGTTAGTTAGATAAAAAAGATGGCCCCAATTCCATGACCAACACAGACGAAAATATGAGTGCAGTGTTCGTTGTAAATTGGCTCATGCTAGAAAAAACATGGGTACATTTCTTTAAAAACACAATTTGCGACAATAGGAACTAATGCTCTTTTATTGAATATGCAATTATATTCTTCTGTAGTTTGTAAGTATTGGCCATAAAAAAGCCCGGAGACGCAATAAAAATGTTAATTAATAAAACAGATTTTTAATTGCTATTTTATCGAGTGTAGGTAATTGAAATAAAAGTATTTCGAATCGATTTATGTACATTAAATACATTTTAAAATATGTTTTACCAAACAACATTTAGAACATTAGGCTCAAATTTTGGCATTGTTTGTGTTTGGCCTAACTTACTAATAAGGTAGCGAAATGTATAATAAACGATAAATATACGATGTATTTAGCCACAATTTTGCATCTATGTATTTTTTTTTATATATACAATCTATTCAAAGTAATAAATATCAGTCATTCTTTATTTTTAACGGTGTATTCAGATTTTGTTCTCAACGACCCAATTTTCCGCTAGATGGCGGTTACTTTGACAAAATCTCCATACTATCGGCTGCATCGCGCTGTTAAGATTTTTCCTGAGTTAATAACACCAGCTCCATGCATGTACACTATAGGAGCCATTGATGCGTCCCTCGACACGATACCCGAGAGTCGATGCACGTCGTTGCGTGCCTGTGACGACGATTCGGCACAAGCTAGGGTGTAGCTGTGATGGCTAACCCGGACTTCGAGAATTAGTAACGAAGTTGTTGAATATTGATCGCATACCTAATGTAAGCAGCAGTGTATCAGGTATTGAGAGTTGCTGCTCGACAATGTATGCATTTTGTATTAAAAACAACCATGATTCGAGACAAGACAAAACATTACATTTACAATGTATTAATGATTTCACCTAGCCGGGATTTGAACCCAGAACCACTAAGAAACTACTGTAATAATAACAGTGTCATGTCATGCATTTTCCTTTGCTTCCTTAGGTATTTATAATACCACGAATAACAAAACAGTGAGGCCATCATGTATCCGTTCAGTGGTGCTGTCGCCATTATTGACGTACGCTCGATTGAGTTAAGTTGGCACCTGAATCTTATATCTAATATAATCTTACTTAGGAAATTATTATGACAGGTCATATTATTAGTAACATTGTACAGTCGCCATCAAATATATCACAGCATATAAAGCGTTCATAAATATCTGAACATGTACAGTGTAACGCCCAGTCAATAAGAGTCGTGTTCAGATATTTATGAACGCCTTATATGCTGCGATATATCTGATGGCGACTGTAGATGAAAATAATTTATTGTCATCTTAATAGATGTCGTTAATATAATTATGTTCAGGTAGGACTATTAGCTAATTATTTTTCAAGGTGCTTTATTAATAAAACGATATCTATACTTTTATAAAATCCTAAAGGGTTATAGCCGTGTTTGTATGGGGCATCGGCCCCAGAAGCCAAATCGATTGCCGTTTTGCTAATATATTAGCCCATATGTAAGATGCTTTTTTACAAAAAAAGGACCATGAAATACTTCAGGTTTTTGAGAAAATTAAAAAAAAACGAAAATTGGTTTTTATTTTATTTTATCTAAACTACTCAATAGATTTTTTTGTAACTTATACGCATTATGTAGGTAATAAAGATGTATTATTTAAAAAAAAATGGATTTCCAAATATCCTTATAAGTAGTGAAATTTTCACTTTAAATTTTTCAATTTTTTTTTTTTATATTTTCGAGATAGGGACACCCACCAATTTTAGCTATATTATGTATAAACTAATATTCTATAATATATTTTTTTTTTCAAAAACATTCACTTGGATCAACATATCCAAAATCAAACAAACTTATCGCCTGGTGACAATTTTTCAGACAGTTATTTTCAAAACCTCGTATCTAGTTTGTTGATTGATACTGAGATACGAGCTTAATTTTAAGTAGGTATTTGTTACTTAGTTTTGGTTGTCAACTGACGTTATGGTATACCATACATTTGTTGGACTTAATATGCCTAACTACTCGTACAAGAATCGAATAAAAATAACATATAAGAGCATCGTCAAAATAAAATGTCTTTACATAGAAAGTTTATTTTACATAGAAAGCTCCAGTGAGTCCCACGGCTCGTAGCTCAAAAAATATTTGATTTACACAAAACACATGCAGATTCGAAAAAAAAGTTCGTCGATAAAATCGATTCGATCAATCGTTAGATCACAGAGAAGTGTCAAATGGATGATCAAAAATAAATCAGACTGTAACTGGCCATCAGTAGGCCTTATGTCCATGTTCATAAGGTCTACCGATATGGTCAGTTAGATGCGTTTCTGTTTGTACTACATATAGACATTTTATTTCGATGATGCTCATAAATGTTATTTTTATTCGATTCTTGTACGAGTAGTTAGGCATATCAAGTCCAACAAATGTATGGTATACCATAACGTCAGTTGACAACCAAAACTAAGTAACAAATACCTACTTAAAATAAAGCTCGTAAACACCAAAAGGCTAACAAGAAAGCAAGCAGTCTCATCAAACTTTTAAGTAACCTGAAAATATATTGAACTAAAATGGCGTAGTGTATATCATAATACACAAAACCTTAAAACGGAATCAACAAAGCAAGTCTGATCTAACTTTAAAGAATTCGAAGAAGGAGAAGAGGTGGTGACCAAACCAAAAGGGAGGCACAAAGAAAAAACAATATTGCACAACGAAAAGAAGTAAGCACGACTGATGAAACTTTTAAGTAACACGAAGAGATGGCATTGAAAAGACGGGGGGCTCGGGGGGCAGAGCCCCCGGCCCGCAGTTACAAAATGCAATATGCTAAAACTGAAAATTACAAGTAAATCTGATGAAAGGCTAAGTGACCTGTAGATGTGGTGATCAAGAAAGAAAAGAAAGAAAACACAAAACCTTAAAACGCTAACTAGAAAACAAGTCTGATCAAACTTTTAAGTAACCTGAAAAGATAGTGAACTAAAGTTGCATAGTGCCCACATTAAGAAAACACAAATCCTTAAAACGGAATCAAGAAAGCAATTCTGATCAAACTTTAAAGGATTCTAAATGGGGATGGTGACCAAACAAGACGGGAGGCGCGAAGAAAAAACAATATAACAAACGGAAAGAAAAAAGCAAGACTGGTGTAACTTTCAAGTAATCTGAAGAGATAGATAACAAAAATGCAGTAGTGCTCACATTGAGAATACATAAACCTTAAAACGGTAACAGGAAAGCAATTCTGAACAAACGATTAAGTATTCTAAGATGATGACCAAAAAAAGCGGGGGCACAAAGTAAGACAATATACCACAGCGGAAAGAAGAGAACATGACTTTATTTAAGTAACCAATTGAGACAGTGCACAAAAATGTCGGAGGCCTCGCATTGAGAAAACACAACGTTGTAAAACGGGAACAAGAAAGTAGAAATTGAATCTAAAATGAACATGGAATCATGTCCATGAAAGCATTCAAATATTCCAAAGATACGGTAAACAAAAAATATGAAGGGCTTGAGTTATGCCAAGCCAATGCCAAATGCCAAGTTATGCCAAGTGAACGTATTTTTTTTAACGCGTGCGAAGCCGCGGGCAAAAGCTAGTACAAAATAAAAACTAAACTATGCCTCGAAATGGTCCCAGCTGATCTCCCGTGAGACTATAGGTGGCGCCACGTTTGGTAGGCCCTATATCGTAATATTTCAGAATCGAAATATCCGATGTCAACGAGACGAAGTTATGTTATATAGCAATGGAACCAACTTTAAAGTATGCTCTCTCTCTCTCTCAAACAGAAAAAAAAACAGACAGATACCAACAGCTGTTTTCGAGAAATCGGGGATCATACGTAAAAAAAAGCCGCGGAGAAATTTAAATGAAATTTTGAAATAGAAATGATTTTTTTTGCTTGAGACATGACATGACCAGACCCCGTTATCAGTGGTGAAGAAACATTGAAATTACTAGGGCTGGCACTACACATTAATATTTCATTAATATTTTTACGTGTATTATTTGATAATAACCAATAATACCTACTCATTTTAGTCATAGGTATAGGTACTAGGTGTTTCCTGTAATAGGAGCAATAAATTAAAATATAGATTCTACTCTTCAAATTAAACAACATTTGTTCAGCAACTTTAAAAAAAAGTCAGTTTTCAGAATTTTATTATTTCAAACAAATAGTACCTATTTTCAATGTACGTCGTCCAACATTGAAATTCCCTGAGCATTGACATGGCTGTCACTCTATTAATATCGGACATTTCGCAACACATTGCTTCTTTGTCTAAACATTATTCTACAAAATATCATTTAATACACGTTATTTTCAGAAGTTGCTTATTAAATGTTGTCCAGTTTCAAGCGAAGAATCTATGTTTTAATTTATCGCTCCTATTACAGGAAACACCCGGTATATAATGTGAAGCCTGCCTTAGAAAAAGTTTCATTTGGTTGTTGAACTTTATAATAACACGTACTAAATTGACATTTATTTGTCAAAATATGTTTGATGTAATATAAATACTTACTTAATAATACTTACTTACTTTATAGTAATTATATTAGTATCCAAATAAAAAAAAAAAAATGATTCTTTAAATAAATACGTATATACTTAATTTTATGTTCTGCAAAAATATGAATTTAAAATGGAGTAAATGGCAAAACTGGAAATAAACCGAATGCCACGCGGAAAAAATGGTTCATGATTTTAGTAAAACTGTGCAATAGACGGCATTTTTTGAAATTGTTTTAGCGACACTTATACCAGTATGTCAAATGTACACGAATTAAATGAATATTGTGTGACAACCCTATGATCCTATTTCAATGAATTTTCACCACTGATAACGGGGTCTGGACATGACATGAGATGTTATACAATTTTATAATAGAGTAAACTTATCTCGCCAAAAAATCTGGCATCCAATGAGCACTGAGCACGGATCTGGCACGAATTGAGAATTTACTCCGTTCTTCGACGTCGGTTGAAAACCATAAGTTAAGACGCGACTGTACGAACATAATTATCTATACGACTGGTTGTAACGCGACTAATAGTAGAGAGGCCGCAACTTTGTCCTTGTAAATAAAACTTTTTTTGCCGTTGTCGGATAAAAAGTATTCTATAACTGTCTTTCGATGTCCAGCTGTCCCTGTACCAAAATTGGTTAAAATTTGTCCAGCCGTTTCGGTGTGATGAGAGGACAAAGAAAATTATGACCAACAGATGGTACGAGACAGGCATGGGTCGCGCGGCCATACAAAACAAATGACGATCCTGCTATTAAGATGTTTCCTACAATCAAACTGATTTTCAATACGAATATAGAATTTTAAAATGATATAGATTATTTCAAACACCAAAACACAAATGTAACACAATAAAAACAGATTTGCCAGAAGCATTTATATCGGCTTGTTATACCCGAAAGCCGTTCTCTCGTATTTAAGCGACGAAGTGTCCTTTTCCAATAAGTATAAGTGTTGTTCCACGAGCACCCATACCCGGAAAAGGGTCCAAACCACAGATTCAGGTTTAATGGAAGATCCCAGTATCAATTATTATCTTTTTTGTTCAAAGGAATATGCAGCTTTGTCTGCGAAGACGGAAAAAGATAGTCTTATCCATCATTTCGGGAGAGATCACTATTGAAATTGAAAATAACGGTTGGATCAAGTTTGTGCGTCAGAATGGCCCCGTATGTTTCGAAGTCGTATGTAGTTCTTCTTCAAGGACCTGGGTGCAGTCACTACCGGGGTGAACCAACACTGAAATTATGAGCTATGATGCTAGTAACAGACACACAGATACAAAAGTTAAACTTATACCTAACACCACTCTTTTATCGTCGGGGGTTAATTATTATGTCAAGACTATTTCACCTGAAGTTCTTAACATGAAATAATACTAAAAATATTTTTTCTCATGTACTTTGATGAACATTGAATAATGTATTTTTACAACTTTGTATAACATTTATTATTTGATCACATATTAAAATTATAAAAAAAAGCCTCTTCTAGTCAGTTCTAGTTTGGGGTCCGAACAATATTAACCGCGGTCTTCGCTTCGAACACTTGCGGACTTGTTAAAATAATTGCCAGCAAATCTCCAAATTAATTTCCTTCAACTTGAAACATTTATTCTTCTTAATTGGTATACTTTGGATATTAACAGAATCACTTTTGGGAATTGTTCCTTAAATTGTTTGGAGTTTTGATAAATATTGGAAAAATCTCGTAATATTTATGTTTTTTTTCTTATTATTATGAGAGTGTTTCTCAAAAGGTTGTACACTTTCTTGAAAAGAAATTGTCCCTTCATGAAAAAGTTTATAAAAATATTTCCTGACGCAATTTTGATACAAAAAGTAAGTGATCTTATAATTTAATACATTCATAAACTGGTTTAATATTGTTTTTTACTTTGGAGACTTAATATATCGAGTTACATGGATTGTTTTGATCTCACACAATTTCGTGACTTTTTTGGACGTCCGAAATTTCTTGACCTCAAGAAAGCAATCCATAAAAAAAAAATATTAAACCAGTTTATGATTGTAGTAAATTATAAGACTACTTTTAAAATTGCGTCAGGAAATCATTTTATAAACGTTTTTCATGAAGGGACAATTTCTTTTCAAGAAACTGGACAACTTTTTGAGAAACACTCATGTATGCCTTGCGTATAGGTACATAACGGGAATAACAAGCCGATATCAATGCTTCTGGCAAATCTGTTGTTATTGTGTTATGATACACCAGTGGCAACCACAGATACAGAAATTTCTACACGAATGAAGCACATATGGGAAGTGTCATTGTCAGTGTAGGAATTTGGTAGCCACTAGGGAAAAGCAATGCACTTTATGAAAACAATCGTATTTGTATCTACGTAGTAATTTAGGAAAAAATGCGGGAAGGAGAGGAAGAGGCCGAGGATTAGGTATTAAAAATTATAAAATAAAAACTAAAAGACCTGTACGCATTTGAGAACGTTTGGGAGCAACTTGCTCTTCAGCGAGATGACTGGAGAGAAAGAGGGGAGGCCTTTGCCCAGCAGTGGGACAAACGCAAACAGGCTAGATAAAAAAAAAAAAACTATAAGGATAGAAGTCGCGTTGTATCGAGAAGTGAAAGAACCTTACCAAGAATTAAAGTGACTACTCGCTAGCGACAGCGTAAACGATTTGTATGGAGAATAGTACTGCGCCCCTAGCGGTAACTTTGTAGAACTACAATTCTCCATATTAATTGTTTACGCAGTCGCTAGCGAGTACTGTCACTGTAAACTCATGGTTAGGGTACTGGCGTTGAGTAGAACGGACTGGAGAGAACTGCAAGGGCAAGAGTAAAACTTTATTTAAGATATTAGTAATGATGATTGGCGTGAATTTACCCACAATAAATATCTTTGTCTTCGTCGTCAATGCCAGCAACGACGAATAATAATGACAACGACAGTATTGCGTTGCGTTGCAGTCTAAATATACATATATATACGTAACTTTATGTATATCTATTTATGTATGTGTATATTTACCCACATGTGTACTTGTTTTCTGTTAGTATCTAATTATGTGCTCCCTTTGCCGTCTGCTGCACCTAATTTTCATCAATTTCACTACCCCAAGGTAGTCTGAAAGAGATCGCTTTTTAGCGTTTTTGTCTTGTTTCCTTTTGTAAACTTTTATTTGTCTTTTTTCCTTTTGTAAACTTTTATTGGTGTGCAGTGCAATAAAGTATTGTTGTATTGTTGTATCGTATGAATTACTTCTTTTAAAAATTATAATAAGCCTTTCCCAGGGTTCATACAAGTGAAGCATGCATTTTCACATCGAGATTACCTACCTGTTTTAAAGCATTTCTACCACCACTTGCAATCCCATCCACTCGCTGTTTTTTATTTCAACACCTCATAAAACCGGTAAATTACCGGTACGGGGCCATTACGACGTGTTAGCCTTTTAACAAGCTGTTAAGGGGTAATTAGACTCGCCTGGCTGGGCCGAAGGTTCCGTAGTTACGGAAAGCTAGGCTACTTGAGACTAATGTTATGGAAATGTAGCTACTAGTAAAGTTGCCTCAGCGTGCTCATTTGAGATCGCCACACAAATGTATTTGAGTTTAATACTTTTTCAATTCCCGGCGATAAATAGGGGTGTTACAAACTGGGGTGTGGAAATTAATATAGAGATCGAGAAAACCTTGCGTCCTGTACACCCTAATCGAAAATATTTGAATTTATTTTTCTGTATGTAAAGAAATATATTTATAAAATAACCGAAATTTACGACAAGTAATAATAATAATAATAATAATAATAAGACACAAAATATATAAAACCAACACCGTAAGCACACCACACCTATACACAAGGACCAGATTACTTGGTTAAACCCGTATCTGGCCCTATAAAAAACCCGACGTAAAGTCGAGATGGGAAAAAATCCACAAACAATAATAATAATAATAATAATCACGCAGGGCAGCTTATGGCGAGCTGTTGGGGGGTAGCGACCCCACGTACCTGAGCGCTCCTGGGGGATCCTGACGGGGGGTGATGGGTCGGGGCCTCCGCCTCTGTCTTGCCTTAACCGGCCGGGCAGAGTGGAGTCGTGAGAGTTTCGGCTCGGGGGTGGATGTGGAAACGTAAGGGGTTAGTTGGCTTCGGTTTAAAGCCCAGTATTACACCTCTCCGCCCTTAGCCTTCCGCACCGGTGTTGCCCTTAGGCCACTTTATGTGTCGCTATTTTGTGGGGGCCCATCTAGCGGGAGGCGAGTCATCGTCTACCAGTCCCATTTTTGCTATGAGACACTTTTGCTGGTAGACGCCCGATAGTCTCAACCCATAGCCCAATTAGCCAGTCCTCCATTTCATCCCCATAGCCCAATTTGTATTTAGATTCCATGTCTCCATCAATAGTTCTTGCACCTAGCGGGCGCTGTCTCTGTGTGCGTCCCATGACACGGATAGGGACAGCATCCGCTCGATGTACACCTTGCATTTCATTAAATTGTCGAAAGGGCCTCTACGCGTTGGCTTCGGCTCCGTGCACGCCTCCCAAAGGTCCGGGACACTATTGTCCCGTGAGCGGGTGCGACATACAGGAATAATAATAATAATAAAAAATATTTATTGTACAAAAGAAATAGCAACGTTACAATAACAATTTCAAAATATTGTGTTTGCACATGAGATCTTAGAACTAAGGTCGAGCTTTCGACCCCTAAACTAGGTGTAACCTGTGACTTAGGGGCCTGAGTTCGTCCGTACAGTGTCTGATACAAACTACAATTTGTTTGGACAGTGTAACAGTACAATATGATCAGGTTGGCAGATCAGTTGATAGTACAATAATATAAGTAAACATTAATTTGGTATACTACATGAAGAAGTTAAGTTTGAGTACACATCACTCAAAATTATAATTATTAAATTTAAGTTTAAGTTTAATATCACACCACTTAATTTAGTAAGTAAGTGAACGTATCTAATCTTAAAGCTGCTTATAGAGTATTTAAGACGTTACTGTAAGTAGTTTTTCTGTATCATCATAATTTAAATGTTGTAGCCAGTTTCGCAATTTGGTTTTCACTTCGTATCTAGATAGGGAATATATTGAGGTCAAATTATTAATTTTATTATAGAGGCGAGCACTTTGCGCTGCATTCTGTCGCCGCGCAAAGGACGTGCGGCAGGGATAGGTTCGACATACGGCTTCATGTTAACACTGTGGTCGAACGGCAACATTGAATGTTGTCGAAGAATCGATCGCCACAGATATATCTGACGTACTGTCAACTCTTTTGTTTCCCGATAGAGGCGGGCCGTAGAGTAGTCCCTTTTTTTGAAGAGCATAACTTTCAGAATTGCTCGTTGCGCCCGCTCTACTTGCATGAGAGTTGTCTTGTACGTACCACCCCATGCAGGGATACAATAAGCTATGATAGATAGGCATAAGCTCTGATATACCATAATTAGAGTTTCCCGTGTGGCAGAGTGTCTAAGTTCCTTGAAAATATATATTAGTCTTCGAAGTCGTGAACAGAGCCCTACAATGTGTGTTTTCCAATCTAGCTTCTGATCCAGATACACGCCCAGGTATTTTATACTGGGGACTATGGAGAGGGTCAAACAATTGCAGTTAGCTGACTGGGTAGAGCAGGTGTGGACTCTTACAATATCGGTTTCGCTTGGGAGTAGAGGAGAGTTTGGTAAGGAGAACCGAATGATTTTGGATTTTTCTACATTCAGGGTCAGTTTGTTTTTTATGAGACAATCCTGGACCCTCTGAAGAGCAAACTCGGCGTTCTGCTTGGCATCAAGCCAGGAACTGCCGTGAACAAGAAGAGCTGTGTCATCTGCATAGGTAAAAATGTTGCAGTTGGGAATAGACATTTGACACAGCTCGTTTATGTATACGAGGAAGAGGGTAGGGCCAAGAATGCTGCCCTGCGGAACACCAAAGAGAATGGTCTCGTCACTGCTACAGTAGGAATTGATTTTGACACATTGTGTACGATTGGAGAGGTAATCTTTAAATATTTTGAGCGCTTGGCCACGGACACCGATCGCTTCTAGTTTTGTTAATAAGATGGGGATAGAGACAGTGTCGAAAGCTTTTGATAAATCTAAGAAGACTATGCCTGCATAGAGTGGTAGTCTACTACCTATCCGCGAAGAAAAATACGCTGTCAATAATGGGAAGCTCAACGTCTAATTTTTTTTAGGGTTCCGTACCCAAAGGGTAAAAACGGGATTTTTAGGCAAGCTGAGATGGAAATGCTTTGCTCGCTCGGTTAGTTAGGGACCTATGTTTCATTGAAGTCTACGCTATTATAATCTGTAATAACTGTTTCACTTTGCACTTATCCTTCGCGAAGTATACTATTACATTTGGAGGTAAACCTTCACATTCTAAATTCTATCGGTAGCGACTTTTACGGTTTTCACCATAATATGTAAGATTATACAAATTGTATGGCCGCCGTTTTAGACTTGGCTGTTACCATTATACTAGATGGCACCTAAAGCTCGCAATTAGTCGGGATTGCCGTTTTCATTACTTAGGTGAGAGAAATTACCGTCTTCCATTCAAGGATTAAGTTTCCCATTTTATTCCTGCTATTTAGCTTTTTTTTTTTGGTATTGTTTAATCTGCGGGTCCATGGGGGCCCTTTGCGTGATTTGGTGCTGATACGCCTCGGCCATTTGGACAAAGCGCCGAGAACCTGCTAATTACGTTTCAAATAAATATGTAAGGAAGAAGAAAAAAGACAAAATATTTTTAATTAAAAAAATAAAACAATTTAAATTATCGCTTAAACATTTTAAAATTACCGCTGTCAAATTGTCAAATTACTGTAATGTCAGGAAAGCTCAAATGGGTGGATCAACTTTTTCTTGGTGTTATTCTGTCCGGTACCCAGGGGATAATAGTGATTACATTTCTAAGAAAAGTGTTGATAATTGACATTACTGGTATTGTCAGGAGATAGTCTACAATACAAAGTTAAATTACAAAGCTTTTGCTAAAAATAACCACGAAAATCGTAGTTTTAAAAAGTGACCCAGGGGAATCACCATGGCAACGAGTGACAGAAAATAGTTGATTCGCCCAAATAATAACTATACCTAATACGTAATATAATCCGTTTCAATTGTTTTATTTTTTGTCGCAATCGTGGAAACCGAAAAAATATAACGTTCAGGTGCACTTTTTCTAGAACTTTGAGCACTTCTTATTCTGAATCGTGTTTGGTTGTTATTTTACACTAGCGGTTTTCATCGCTTAAACCATTACAATATAGAAATATTGTTTCAGGTACTAACTCAACATTGTCAACATATTGGAACAAAAATATCCAATACAAAAGCAGAAAATGCCAATAATGTTTATTAAGCCACAAAGTAAACATTACACGGTTACTTTGGCAGAGTCGCATGATCCAATGTCCAATTGAAAAATAACCTTGTTTTGGTACAACAGAATGTATAGAGCGGTAGAGGATATATGAGATTGAGAGTGGTCTACCGTTGTTTGTGTTCCATGCGCAAAAACACTCCGATATTTGCGAGGATCCCGTGGGAAAACTGGCACACTGCTTATGGCTGGGACACGGTCAAAATATTTATGCAGTATTTTATCTCACACGGTAAAATTTTAGGTATATGACGTGGTTGTATGTAGCAAATACCGCAAAAACGCCCCGGATTGCAATATGATTCTGAAAATTCTGCTTTGATTATAAGTAATGGCTCTGTGAGTTGTAGATCTCGCGAGTTTGTTTCAAAATTTGTATTTTTTTAGGACTTCAGCCCCCATTCTCTCTTTTAAAAAATCTGCAAAATTAAACGAGAATCAGTTGAGAAAATGCGACGAGCGATAACAGCTGGAAATCCAGACATCTGGACATCCGAATATCAAACATCTGGACATACGAAAGACATGTTAGCGACGCTGACGCAGAGAAGCTTCAATCGCTCGGTCAAAAAGTCGTAAAATCTTTGACATAGACATATCAAATTAAAACTGTAACACATTTTAATGTATGAGGAATTGCGTCTCTGCACTAAATTGCGTAAAAAGAAATTTACTAATTGTGTTTACTTTTTTTCAGGTACTGCACAGAAGTCCATATTACAAAAAGAAAATAACCGCTTGAGTGAGTCCAATTTCGGTACTACTTAAATTGCGTTCCAATACGCATTGTAAGATAATGTTTGGTAAGAAGTTAACGTACTGACTATGATACGTATTGTGGCTCAAATGTCGGGGTTTATAGAGATGCATAGGTACTTTTGTTATCTTAAAGACTGCGACTCCGGTGGGTAAACTGCACATTTCATATACAGCAAGTTAAAGCTTAACACATTCACTGCCAGCGGGCGTGGCCTAGCAACAAACTTGTATGGCGGTGAACGTATATGTGTTACGGCTGCACGTCCAATGGTTCAGAGCGATGTGCGGGGATAGAATTCTAAGAGGAATAAGGCTGCCTGCCTGTCCACTATAGCAGAGCGGAGCAAAAATCTGTAAAATTGACCAATCAAATTCCTCAGATTTAAGTGGCCTTTTTTTATTAATTTTACCAATTAGGCTGCGTCATTGTGAATCCCGATGGAAGAGCATTTGAATCTGAGAAATGTTATTGGTCCATTTTACACAAATCTGCTCCGCTCCGCTCCAGTGGACAGGCAACCTTACGGAGATGCCACGAATGAAGAAAGACAAATTTTCTTGAATAAAGTCTTCATGATTTGCTTACAAGTCGTACATAGAGAACAGATTACCAAATTATTTTTGCTCAATAAGTAGTATGATCATTTTGACGGCCAATTCAATTTTAAAGTGTAGAGGTTAGAGGTGTAGAGTTAGGTTAGGGGCTTGGAGCCAGCGGAAGCCATACTTTTTGAATCAAGGCGTATAGTTAGTAAAGTCAGGGAAAGTTAGGGAATTGGCTTTTCCTGGGATCTGATAACTTTTTTACAGCGAAAGTGTTATGAGTATTGAGAGTCTTGGCCGACAATTTAACATGCAATATTTTTCGTGGCATAAATTTTACTTACAACAAAATGAAACTTGACCCCGTTTACAGCTGAAAAAAAGGCTTTTCCATGAAGTTATTTTCAGTAACGCGCGCATACAAATTCCCATATTAGTAAAGTGATTTATTCCATTGATTACTCCATACACGACCGAAGACCCGACCTGTTTGCTTGAATTATTGGCCCGTTCCTCCTACTTATGACCCAGAGGAGCTACTCCGAAGTCCGAAACCCGAAATTCGTATGTTGCCCTCGCTCTCACTGTCCATTGCCGTTACCATGAGTGACTGTCGCTAGCGACTGCTTAAACGATTTGTATGAAGAATGGTAGTTCTACAAAATAAACGCTAGAAGCGCTGTACAATTCTCCATACAAATCGTTTACGCTGTCCCTAGCGAGTACGGTCACGTCCACTCAAAGTGTACAGGACCTCAATTTGACATAAAACTCACGTAACTTCGAAGTCTCTAGTTTAGTATCTCGAGTTTGGCGAGAGTGCTATTCCATCTTTACCTACAATTAAATTCTTGGTCTCATGAAGATATTATACTCTGTTTGGATTTTGGTAAGCGTTAAATTCGAAATGGCTTAGTACAAAACCCTACCAACGGTCAAAAATGAGCAATATTTCTAATTTGATTTAACATATGATTTATTTTCAAACTCACTGAACATTTCTGATTTTTTACCTCACCATGCACCTCTTTTTTGTGGAATTTTTGTATAGTATCCTTTACAAATGTCAACTGTCAAATAATATCAATCGTCACGATATAATGACAGAAACTGATGGTTTTGGAACGATAATGGATACTCGACTTTCTTATTTGACGATATCACAAAATACTATAAAATACGGCCAGGTAAATAATATTTTAACAAGAATAATACCAGGATACCAAGTGTGAATTTTGAACTTCAGAGTAACCTCTTTGAACCATCTTGATTCATCTCACGTTTCACACAAAGCCTACGATTTTGAGCGTTACTGTTTGAAGAATATAACTTAATTCAGATTGTACGCTAACGACGTCTTATGACATTTTGATGATGTGACGGTTCTTATTACCTACTAGGTACTACGACTAGAAAAAATAATTACTTTCGGGCTTAATATTGAGCGGTGTTCAGTTTATGATGTCAAATGATGAAAATGTATGACTCCGATGGTTTAGGTTTTAAGGTATGTGTCCACTGGCTCTACAATAATGTGAATCGACGATCTGGTTAAGATACAGGGATGCTATTAGATGAAGGCAGTACGCGGTTAGAGATCATTTCGAGTTGTCTTCGCACGTTCAGAAGACATTTTTGCGAATTGCATGCTGCCGCACAGACTGAACATATACAAAAAAGTATTACTTTTATTATTTTCCGATTAAATTATTTGTATTTAAACTCAATGATTCTTTATGAAATCGGGTCCATTTCGAATTCGGGCCCAGTGTACACTAACCTTTGGTGTCTTTTGTGGTGAGCTAATTAATTAACTTCTTAGATTTAATTCTCTCTCTTTTAAAGCGGTTCAGGAAGGGTTAAAAATAAAGAGGTCAATAAAAGAATTTAATAAATCAGAGGACTGTAGGAAAAGTTACTGTTGGAAAAGGCTTTTATAAGGGGTGGTGTCATGATTTACATTTTCACATCAACGAAAGAATGGTGAGAAAGTTGGTTTAAATTATCAATTTGTCTTAAAAAAAAACGGGACTTTAACATTGAAACCTCCCGTAAGTCTTAGACGTATTAAATTATTCTCAGAAATACTCGACTCAAAAACGTAAGGATTTTAAATTATTAATTATTTTCATATGGATTATAAATATCGGACACTATTACGGAAATCTTACTAGTCCCAAATTAAGCTCTTTAAGGACTTTATAATATAGATATTTACTGAAATACATAGAGAACATGACTCAAGAACATTGGTTCGAGTTCATCACACAAGTAAATGCTCTTGCCGGGATTAAAACCCAGGACCGCTGGCTCAGTAGGCAGATACAATGCCACTGCCCAACCTCGTCGGCAAATTTATAAAAAAAATCACCACCATCACTATTAACTTATCGATTTAGGAATGTACATAATAAAATAAAATAATAATGAAATAATGAAAATTTTTCTGTAAGTAAGCCACAAAAGTAGGGCTGCTATCCGTCCGGGTTTCCCCGGATTATCCTAGTTTTGAGGCCGTCCGGGGTTCACATAACGCGTCCGATACGATTTACGCCAAATGTCCGGGTTTTTGCAGTCTTTGTTCGGGTTCGGCGAATTCAGAGATGGCAGCCCTAGCCACGTGGGCACTTTTACATGCCTGAGTCTACCGGAATTCCTCAAAGGAGACCACTGTTGAATAGAAACGCCGAAAGAAACTCAATAGTCAGTGTTTTTTCGTAAATGATACTTAACTATACAGTAATATGAACTTAACCTAATATGTAACCATTTTAAGAATAAAATTTACCAAGTCTAATAATTATAAAAACGGTATTTAAAAGTCACGTAAAAATTGTCAGGAACGGCTGACATATTTCGAACTCTCATGGAACTCCTGAATTTTTTTACGTGAGTTTAAACCGTTTTTATAATTATTAAAGATGCCTCACGATAGTTTAAATAATTGATTCACCAACTCTGTTGTTTGTAACAGACAAACACGATTATACCTAATGCTCTGCAGGTATGGTTGCCCTGTAGTAATCCTTGTTTGTGATGTAAATGTGATAGACCGCCCGGCTTACTTACCGGTCTAGGCCTTCAATAGCCGGACCAGTATATTGACTTCAAAAAAACGCTATTGCTATTATGTCACAGACATTAAAAAAAATAGTGTCACTAAAGAAAAGATGTAAAAAAAAAACGAAATTACGCTTTCCGAAAACTGCTGTATGAGGTACTAAAATATACTTAAATCTAGGTCTGTAATTTGCGACATCTCGATTTTTCCAGGATTCCATCATTAGATCCTAATCTCATGAAGATGGGCCCAACTGAAAATGCGTGATGCGCTGGGGTGACCAAATGTCATATTTTTTCAAGGTTGAGACTTTTTAGCAACTCCGAATTTCAGTTTTCGAGGCGTTAGTGTGAATTAAATTTAAGGCGTAATACGGGTTCTAATTATACTGTGTTTTATGTTCATACCAGGTTGTAAACAGAGACTTAGGTAATTCTAGTGTGCTTAGGCTATTGCATAACTAAGATAACGCACAAACTAGTTTGTAACTAAATTCATATTGTTGAGGGGAAATTTATACCGGATTTGATTGTTTTTAAATCAGTTTGATTTGCATAAATGGTTTCACGTTTAGTCGTTTCATATTTATATACCTACATCAAATATGGAAATATGGAATTTACACATTTTAGAACGTACAACCGAACAATCCCTTTTCACAGCGTGTATAGTGTTTTTCTCAAACATATGCAATGAAATAAAAAAAATACACCACCCAAGAAAAAGAACAGCTTTCATTTTTGTGTGAAATTGCTTTACAGTTCTCTCGAGTTGTTCCGCCCGAAACGTGATACTTCGAAGCCTGTTATAATTATAACGCACGTTATGGCGAGATTTCAAAGTCTTTTTGAAAAAAAAAAAAAACTTTATTCCAGTTTTGAACCTTGTTAAACAGATATTTTCTAGGGAGAAACAAGTCTACACCTCGACTGATGTTAAATTCGTAAAATTGATGTCGTAAAATAAAGAAAAAAATGTGACTTCAAAGTTAGATGGTACGCAAACTTTATGCACTGTAAATTTTCCCAGATTTTTTTCCGTGTTTTATTAACTTATTTAGCTATTTATGATAACAGTATGTAGTAGAATTCAACATCAGTTATCATCCCTACGATGCTTACAGTATTATCCGTACTGTCCTAACCGCGACACATTCTGGTACAAGATCAAATCGTTACATTCCAGCAATAAGCCGGTCTCCAGAGCTCGCCCGATTGTAAACTAACCTTACAGGAACATGCATAGCTGGACTCGTGTACTCGAACACACGTGTGCATATTTGATTTATGAACTATGTATTCCCGGAGCTGGAATTGGCGATAGAGTTGTTTTAAGCTTTCATAACTATATAAATAATGCAATTAATGTTTTGTTAAGTTTTTTATTTCAATATTTGCATTATGTGCATTGCTTACTTTATCACCACTCCTGCTGCAAAAATGCCTCTGTCTGGCCTTATAGTTGACTAGTAGAGAATGGCTCATGGCATCAAGTCCGCCATTAGTAGTTTTTTTGTATTGTGCAATAAATTTTAAATAAATAAATAAAGGTCAACAGTTAATTTTAAGGCGATACTTATTTTAACCAACGGATTGCCGTGATTCTGTTCAATTCACCTACTTCACCTTGTTAGAGATCTCTACCCACGGCCTTTTCCGAATCCGATACTTACACGATTGCCAGTCAAGAATATTTTTGCCCCATGGTTGCGTTTCTGCACGATCAACTACTGCCATTTAAGCCTGAACACCACTAATGTCTCTAAGTATCCATCTGTTTTTAACACTATAAGGAATCACATCGATATAATAGCTTTCATCATCAGATTAACCATGTAAATAGTTCGTTCAGGATATAAACATATTAAAAAAAAACAGTTATGTCATCAGTTAAGCGGGGTAACTTTGGCCCTTCCTTAACCTAACCTTATAGATTGGTTCTACGCTGTTTTTTGACACTGACAAATGCCAACCATCAACAAGGGTGTAACCGACAGCGTACCGAAAACGAAAACTGTAGTTTTAGACCATAATCAGGAACTGAAAATGAGTGTTCATTTTCTCGGAAAACTCAAGGATAAGATTTTCCAAAATCAATTATAAAACTCGACGCGCAATGTATTGCGTCCAGTTCTCTCGGGTGCAGACGGGCGGGGAGGGGAGCACGAGCCGGTCCAGGCGCTCCCCACTCCACTCACGCGTCAGCGCAAAACATACCGTTACGCCAATGCGCATCGAATGACATGAATGAATGCAACCACAAAAACAACGCAACCACAGATCACAACTAGTGTACTAATACCTAACACCAATAACAACTGACCGATAAATTAAAATAGTCTAACAAGATTATTTTCATTCAAGCAAGTAAAGCAAATAAAATGTGCGGGTAGGTAAACATTATTCATGCGTCCAACCGCAACGGGCTGCGCCAGCGGACTGGCCTGGCGGATCAATGACCGGCCAGTACCGTTATCTGTCCCACTCCACGCGCTTTGTGTTGAACCGTAATGCTTACATAATACTGTTTGTGATACATCACGTGTTTTGCGGAAAAATCTATTTTCATGCGTTTTTTCATGAAAAATTGTTACCGGTAGAGTTCGATTAACGGAAAAATAAAGAAAAAATTAAAACTCGCGTGGAAAAATTGAGAATTTTCTCAAAGAAATTTCCACGATTTTCCAGCCCAGAATAATGGTCTGAAGCCATGGTTTCAGTTTTTGGTACACCGTCGGTTACACCCTGTACATATACTATATCTTGTTATTATGTTTCGAAGACAAAGATCCCTTCATCAGCCACTATTGTTGAGAACTGTCAAATTGACAATTTAAATAAAATATAATTTAATGGTCTTCCAAAATTTGTACAAGCCTTTTGTTTTACTGCTACAGTGTTAAGATTTGTTCAGTTTTCTTAAAAGGGACAATTTCTCCCCTTAGAACTACATGCTAGCGACTTTACTGTAATATGGCTATAGGTAGTAGTGTGTTCATTCTGAAATTGAATTCTTGCACCAAGGTACACAAAGTGAGGAATGAGCAAGGCAAACGGATCAGCTATGCAACTGCGCGCTTTGACTCCAGACGTGAATTTGCGAACGCCAATCAAATTGGATCGACTCAGTTCGTTAACGGGTTGACCTACAATTACAGCTGACTGGATGCCTATGTCTATTAGTGGCAGTGGTACCAGTGAGCATGTACCCAATTATCCTTTTTAGGGTTCCGTACCTAAAGGGTAAAAACAGGACCGTACTATTAAGACTCCACTGTCCGCCTGTCTGTCACCAGGGTGTAGGTATCTTACGAACTGGGATAGCTAGACAGTTTGAATTTTCACAGATGATGTATTTCTGTTGCCGCTATAACAAAATATACAAAAAAAAACTTATTTAGTTGTACGGAATCCTCTCGGTGCGTGAGTCCAACTCGTCTGGCCGGTTTTTTATCATTACATAGATACTTGAAAGTACAGTTCAGTATAAATGCACTGCACACACATGTGTGCCAGCACATGCTGAAAGGGCATTTTTCCCTTTTCGTTTTCACCCAATTTCGAAAAACTATTAAAGTTAATTCTCTATACGCAACCGTTGAAACTTTACTTGTGACTCATTAATACGCTTCATCCAACATAAGAGATCATTAAAATATTTGCACGTATTTTATAAACAAAAATTTTTCAAAAAAAATCAGCCCATTAATTTTAATCTGGCGTGAAAACCGAAAATATACGTTATTTAAATAATATGTCAAGAGTTTTTAGCCCGCTCACCGTGTTCTCGTTTTATCAATAAGCCGTGACATGCAAATTTAATGACGACAGGAGCATTATTTATACCTCGTTATTTTCAATATTATGACCCCCCGTATTGAACGGTATCTTGAAAAAAATAACTCGCTTTTAAATTGCAAGAGAACTTAAGTTGATAGATTAATAAAATTAAACAGTACTATTAACTAGCTAGTAGGGTAAAAGGAGCTCAACTCACTCTTGCTCGAAACATAAACGGATTATTAAGTAAGTCGTGAAAATGGACTGGATGAAAATGGATAGCAATAACTGCAAATGTGAATTCAACTTTTACTGCCCATTTGACTTTCTTATTATTATTATTTTTCCTTTTTTTTTAATAAACAGTTTAGGTTAGAGATGCGAACTAAGTCTTAGAAATAGAAATAGTCTCTATAATATTTAAAGACTAGGAACTGAACCTGATCATGGCCGGAAATGTCGGCCGATCTATGCCTGGCCACTAACAAGTTTTCTTTTCATTTTCATAGAAATTATTATATATGCTTTCCATTTAAACTTTATGGACCAAAACGACCAGTTTAGCCTCGCTTCCCGAAGCTGAATTAATGACGTACTTTTCGACCAGAAGCAACACGTGAAAACATTTTGTGTTTTGTATATCTGATTATTTTTCACAGTGTCACTATAACCCCTACTCGCAACTATCTTGATTTTCATGCTCGCATTGGCCCTAAATGATTAATATTCTGATATATAACGTGATCGGACAATATCAGGTCAGGTTTTGTGATGTTACTTATTTATTGGACATCCCTATTATCTTGTCGAGAAAAAAATTTAAAGGACTAAAGGATCTATATTTTATAGTCGATAATGTAGCTTAAAAAGTCGTTATTTTTACGACGGTAAGATCACGTTTTGTCCTGGGTGAAACTCAGCGGATCATCTACCTAGAGGTTGAAGCTAAACATATTTATTATTTATTACTGTCTTGCTGTTTGCTCTCGTTAATAAAAAGGCGTATCTGTCAATATTGAGTATGTATTTGTTTTGACAAGAAATCAGCTAGTTTTTTTTATTATCAAAAAACGCTCAAATTGTGTATTTTCATAGTCGTAACAAAAGTGACGAATTGTCTCGGCGTTTCACCAGAAGTTACATGTATTTATCAAACGTGGCCGATCTAAAGTGTTGTTTTTTCAATTAACACACGAAGATAAATTATGAATCACGGAAACCGAAGACAATATTAAATATAAACTTACCATCGGTCAAAAAAAGGAAATTTTTATACTAGGCACACTGTAAGTCTGCCTATACACTGAAGCGGAGTGGAGCGGAGCTGTTTAAATGGACAAATCACATTCCTCAGATTTAAAATCTCTTCTTTTTCACTTCACAAAGACGCAGCTTGATTAGGTCTTTTTTTCTCTTCGCTTGAGTGAACATACAATACAGTCTAATGCATATCCTGTGAAAAACTCAAATGTCTCGGTCCAAACGAATAAACCAAGACCACACCTCGGACAATGGCGATCAAATGTATGAAAGTAACGCGTTGCTACGCACACAGTCTAAGCTCGTGTAGGTGAACGCGTACCATGCTTGTGTGAGTGAGATAAGACATGCTAGGGTTGCCGCTATTTTGAACGCACGAGTCGGGAACACAATGTGCAGCAATATGAGATGACCAGATGACCTTGTAATAGCGGCGTCGAATTAATTTTGTGTGCTTATAATTAAATGTTAAACTTCGATTTCTAATTCCGCCCGCGTTCAAATTCGATAACATCAATGACTAAAAACTCATTGCGCGAATTAGGAAGACATGAGAATCATATTACGGTGTAAGGTGGGTATCTAAGCTCGATTTATACAAATAGTTTCCTATTTTGAATCAGTATAAACGAAGTAACTAAATTTTTGTAAGGAAATTCAGGCCACCAAAATATTACGTAAGTTGAAAACATGATTTTTTGTTCATATAAATATTGTGTTGTTTTCAGTGTGATCTGATAGGTTTAGGTAAAAAAAAGAGCAAAAAAAAAATATCAAACATAAGTACCTATTGTAAGTTGGTTTTCTACTGAAACATAAAACACTGAAAATAACTGGGTATGTCCTTGCCTTCATTCATCCAATGGGAATCTGTAGAACTTTCTTTTATTTTTGTTGTTTATAGAGCTTAAACAACCGTACACAGCACAACACACGCCCATTACAAAAGTATAAAAAATATATATATTAAGGGACAATCATACACAAATCGACCTAGTCCCAAACTAAGCAAAGCTTGTACTATGGGTACTAGATGACGATATACATAATATATATATATATAAATACATATATAGATAACATGATTAACATCCATGACCCAAGAACAAATATTTGCACATATATTTGCCCCGGCCGGGATTCGAACCCGGGACCGCCGACTCAGTAGGCAGGTGTCTACAAACCGAGCCAAACGCGTTTTCAAATATTTGTTTAATATTTGAATATTATACGTGGCCTCCGCTCTGCGCACCGCGTCGTCGCGTCCTTGCCAGCCGGTAACTGCGAGGTAACCAAGCGCGGGTGGGCGGCACTTTCGGCGGGAGGCAGGGAGTGTCCATACTGTACGTTAGTACTCTTTATTATACTGTGCCAAGACAGACTGCGGCGCAGTTCTCGTTGATTCTTTGTCTATGGAACCTTAAAAGTTGCCATAATTATATCTAACGTTAAGTTCACTCTCTTTTATAACCGATAATGTGGAGCAGGTTCCCGAAGCGATCACGTGAGTGTGTTTTATGAGCATATTTATGGACCGTAAAGTCACAAAAGATTGTAAAGGTTTTAAATTTGCTACCGTTCTTGTTTTAGCGACATTCAATATGGATTCGTTACGGCTTCCACACTTAAACCAACTGCGTAGAACACCTTGGTGATTACATTGAATGAATACCTATGTCCAGAAAGATCAACAAGGTCATCCTATAGGATGCCATATCCAGTACGATCCTCTGGTGATGTTAGTAGACAGAATAATGCAAACGCGTGTAATTGCCTAATTTTAATACATTTTGTAAGACGACTACTATCAGCTACGCGCGCTGAAATTATTACAATCACAGCCATATTTTTTGGCGTTTAATTAAAAACTTACTCTGCATATTCTAATAGCAATATTGCTTGGTAACAAGCCATTTGGCACATGATAAATAGTGTGCAAAAACAGAAAAGGATAATACTTTGGTGTCCCTTATATATTATAGCTTGACTTATATATTACATAAATCACACCATAATGGATGTTCCACAAGGTTGGGTACTGAGCACTGATCTTTTATTCTTGAAAAAGGAAACCACTAGCATCAATCACGGTTCTTACAGACCTCTAACATCAAGTATATAAAAATAGTTTAAATGGCCGTTGATGATGACTTCATCACTAAAACAAACAACAAAACGGTAATAAAACTTCAGGTGGGGAGTAAATAGGTTCAGCGTGAGATGCTCCTGGCGTCTCAAGGCAAAAACAGGCAAATCCAATGCACAATCCAGTCATCATTTTATTATTTTATTCGCATGTTTTGGAAGTATTTTTCTCTTCATTTGCGACAGGGCCGCTCGAAAGGAAACGAGCTTTGTAGGTTTCTGTCTAGACTTTAGACAAAGACTAATTAGACGGCTAATTGCGTTATGTTTCAATTATACTGGGGATTTCTGTTGTAATCTGATTTTTTTTTGTTAATGTTTACTGTTTTTATAAAAATATTTTATTAAAAAGTAGTGGTTGTGCTAACATAACAATTTATTACAATTAAAATGGTTTATTGCACACTGAATTACATTTACAGAAGAAACGGGAATAGAAAGAATTTGAAAAAATGGATAACAGACGGCTTTATCACTAAAGTGTGATTTGTTTTAGACAACCTTAGCATTAGAAATAGAAGAAAGTCAGGGTGCTAATTCGATTGTACTTTGAGATATCGCAAGATAAGCGATGTGACTGGTATATCTTAAGTAGGTATACCGACTTTTACATTAAAACGCGATGCTTGTGATTCGAACTGCATGAAGTGTCATTTCACGTTAGTAACCGGTCAAGTTTATTTTGATGCCAATTTCAATTCAATTCTTTATTCAATAACAATAAACATTGTATTTGAAACACTTACATGTCAGATTTTACTTAAGGCTATATTATCTCTACCACTATTCTAGCATCACATTGTATATTAATATACAAAGAAAAGAAATAAAATATAATAAAGAAAAACAACAATAAAATTACAATTACAATTATATGGTCAAGTAAAATGTTTGAAATGTCAATATGATTATTAATTAATAACAATAATAAATACAGTTAAATTATTCGAATATCTCTTCAACACTATAACAGCATCGCGCCACCAAAAAACATTTCAATTTTCGTTTAAAAATGGACCAGTTCGTAATGACCTTAGCTCAGTGGGCAATTTATTAAATAACGTGACCGCCTGATACCTGGCACACTGCTTCACAACCTTAAGTCTAGGATAAAAAGTGTGTGCAATATTTTTAGTATACGTGTAGCTAGTCTCTCTTCTTCATCCTCGTATGTGACGTTCTTGGATCTCGACTTAACAAATTCTGTAAGAAGAATAACGACGTACAAACTAGGTACTGTAAGAATGCCCAGCGTTACAAATTTATCTCTACAAGAAGACCATGGAGGAATGCGTGTCATCGTACGAATTGCCCTTTTTTGGACAACAAAGGCTCTATTTATATTATATTTAATGTCGCACATAAATGAGGCGCAAACTTAATGCGCCTGAGTTAGCGAGGAAGCGATAAACTAGGTATATCACCACTTCTGAGATCTCTCCGTGATATCAGAGAGGAAGATATAAGTGTGAAATTAGGACCCACGTCTCTAAAGTATATTATCGGTTCTACGAGCAATATGCCTCGCCCACTGCCACTTAACTTTGGCGACTATCTGAGTTATAACTTCAAACTTGGTCCTCTTGCGTAACTCATAATTTTGGATTCGATCCCTCTAGGAAACTTCGAACCACCGGAACTCGAAACCAGTGTTCCCTATAAGCAAATATTATTGCACTCAATATATTTTGTTAAGTTACGGAATAACACACATATTTCAGAATTATCCTAATGCACCTTCACACCCTTTGAACACCTTTCTACACTCGTGGCCGGTATTGGCATCGCACATCGGAACGCAAACAACGTGTATCGCTATCTGCTGCCCGGAAATTGATTCCATGCGCTTCCGTTTCTATTTCCGCTCGGCTCTAACTTTGAACTTTTGGATGGTTTCGTTTTTCAGTGGCAGGGACACCCTTATATACAACTCTTACTTATGTGCTTAACATACAAGGAAGTAACACTACAAACGACGCGACGACGACGTTAACGACGTTAACAACTGCCTACTTAGCCGGCGGTCCTAGGTTCGAATCACGGTAAGGGTAAATATTTGTGTGAGAAACTTTGATCCTCGTGCTTGAATATTTTCTATGTACCGTAAGGTCGGGGTACTTTGACCCTACGAGGCTACTTTGTCTATCCATAAAAATAGATTAGTCAAATCAAGTCATGGTTTTCTAGGGGTGGACAAAGTAGCCTTGTAGGGTGAAAGTACCCCGACCTTATGGTTTTTAAATATGTTTATTTATAATAATAATAATATAATAATAATATCCTTTATTGTGCACCACATGAAAAAGATTAATACAAAGAAATAAAGCAAAGTTAAATAGGGTAACAACAGGCGGTCTTATCGCTAAAGAGCGATCTCTTCCAGACAACCTTTATAATATGTATCTACTTATATTTATTTACTTTAGAAATCTATTTTCTAAACGTCACCCTAAGCCGTGAGTGGGATTTACTGCCCGCTAAAAGAAAATCTCGCTTCCTGGCCACTGGCCAAGGCAAAGACGGAAAACGTTAGATAAACCACGGGCGGTAATTCGTAAAGCCCTAGATCGCACAAACGCCCACGATCTGTTACATTGACGAATTTAGCGCCCTACCCTAGGTATGTAAATAATGTACTATTACAGCGTTGTTCTTCACTGTTATCTTAGCAAATGTGTTTAGTTAAAAGGTCATAGGTCTCATTGTCCGGCTTAGTAAGGACCAAATTTATTTGCATCATTACCAATATCCTGTCAACGACTCCTTATAGTAAACCGCATTATGACATATTTTCCTGTTTAGGGCCACATGATATTGTTAATTGATGGTTGAGTTTACTGTTAAGAGTCCGAATGGGGTCTAAGCCTGATCCTAGTTTGATCACAGTAACTGCCTCTTAATAGTAATGAGACAACAATGATGCTAGAAAAGCGCGGTTAAAACGTATGGAGATTCACCAAATCAGGGTCTAGAATAGTTCCATTGCTTAGATTGGCAGCCCTACTCGTTCTATTGTATTTACTCAATAACTCGGTGCTACCCAGATTGTGCCAACTTTGCTCGACCCATTTTATAGATCCGTCTGCACTGACCGATGCGCTGCAACCTGCAGCTATTACACTTTCCAAAATTAGTCACTATCGAAAGGGATTCAGCAATACGTTATCTCCATACGACATATTGTATCCTTCTCGTCAGTGAAAAATCTGTGTACCTATATAAGCCTTGTAATACGTGCCAGTGACATTTGTGAGGCATCGCTAGTTTAGTTGACTAAATAGGGTAGCCATTAAAGTTGGTAACACAGATAATTCAAAGGTTTAATCCCAAGTGAAACTAGGATAATGTATATGTAATACTATCACACATTTATGTTCCGGTTTTAAGGCTTCGCCTCCACCAGAGCTGTGTGAGCGAGCGGAGCGAGGATATGAATCATTATTTAGTTGCATTTTTACCGAGGCGAAGCTGAACGGAGACGACTTCAACAGAGCAATCCACGATAACCAGACATCACTTACAGTAGGGTTATGCTCTGATGTTTGGATGTTTAGATTCTTGGCTGTCCTCGCCAACACCCACCGGACCGACGACCTGGTTAGGATCCTAGGCAGAAATTGGATGACGGCGGCGCAAGATCGATCGTTGTCGAGAATTTTGGGGTAGCCTTTGTCCAACAGTGGACGTCTATAGGCTGATATGATGATGATGATGATGATCTGGAAACAGTTTGTGCCATCAAGCTCGTTTTAAATCATGCCAGGTCACCATTTTTGAAATAATAAAAAGCAAGCAAAAAAAAAACTTTCAAAAATATTTATTAACATGATAATCAGCGTTTTTTGCGTCCTATTTCGAATACTCAGAGCTGTCAGCCGCCGCCATGCTGGGAACGCTGAACCGCACAAAGGACGCTAAATTAAAATCTGCTCGCGAATTTTGTGACACCTATCACGAATATCAACTTTTGACGGATACTGTACTGTCAGGTCTCAAAGTGATACAGTTACGCTGTTAAAATACTGGTGGGGTATTCAACCAATTTTAGAGAGATAATGGAGATCTCTCCATTTCATCGCCATCCGTCACTTTTGACGTGTGCCTACTTGACAAGTGGCGATATCCCTAGAACATCGCAACTTCGTCGATTCGGACGCGGTAAATTTGCGTTTTCTTTGTATGTGACGGCATACTGTTATTTATACTTTAAATTGACCGCGTAGTGCGTGAAATTAGTCAGTTATATTTCGTTCAAAACAGGATATCATATGCATGAATAACATTTTTGACAATCATTGTCGACTTCGTATTTCCAAAAATTGAGATGATATATGTCACTTGAAGCTCATCGCATTTTGACAGTTCAATGGCGATATCACTGTTATGAATCGCCAAACGTCCAATCCCTATTAGATAACTTATCTAATAGAGATTGGACGTTTGGCGATCACTCAAACGGCATTCTCGAATTGGGTCCCAGGTTTTAATTAACTAGACAACGGTGTAGAAATAAACCATTTTTAAATAAACGTCCATGCTAAATATAACTATGTGAGTACTTTAAAACATATGCAGAAGTTCAGTAAAGATTCATAAATTTTCAACGACGATGCCATCAAATGGCTAAAGAGTCTCAAACTTAATATATAAGCTGTATTCGACGTACAACCCAGCCATACGATTAAATAAATAAATTATTTTTAATAAAATACCTATAGCATTACTTATATATTTATCGTTAGTATAACTTGGTAAATTCGTTTGTGGTATCATAACAACATTAAATTTATTTTTTTACGGAAACACATTACATCAGCGTTCAGTTTAGTATTAGTTCTACTCTACTTCTGTATTTTTATTTCTTTTTATAATAAATGTTTAATAAGACTGGTTCAAATTTGAAATTTTTGTTTAATTTTTTTATTACTTCCGATTTTATTGAAAAGTGTAAAAAAAGCTTATTTTCCGGTATGTCAAAAAATTAATGTATGAAAACCTACAACAAAAGGAATGGAATGTTCGATAAGTACAGTCAACCAATTTGATTTCTATGCCATTTCGTACCTTGTCACAGTGAACGTCAATATGAAAGCCGCTTGAAATCTCATATCATTGTCATTGTGACAAGGTTCTATAGTGGCCTAGAAATCAAATTGGTTTACCGTACAGTCATCATCAGAAGTTGCTACGTACGCCAGGTGCTCAAAATATAATAAGCACGGACTCTATTATCGAGAATAAGGCTTGTCCAGATCGTTGTGAGCGTGTTATATAATACTTCACTAGTTTTGCTGCTCACTGTACATGTTGGTTTTTTTTTTTACATAGAATTCTAAACACTATGGACTTGCCAATTTCCACTAAAATCAGACGAATAAGAAATGATAACAAAATAAAACTCGGCCCATATACGAGTATATTCATAATTCATATTATTAAATGTTATACACCGTATTCGGGTGGTTTAATGTTAAAGTTATGATATGGCTCCAAGAGACATCAAGGCTCGCTTAACTTTACTTAATTAAGTAAAGTTAACGAACCAGACAGGGTTACGTTATAATTATGTAATAATTGCAATTATGACGAGTAATTTTTGACGGCTGAAATAGGTTGTGTCACGTAATAATTAATATTTAATTTTATTTAAGAACTAAAAGTGTCGGCGAATCAAGTTCAAGTGGAAGAACAACTCATACCTACCCACTTTTTGTTCCTATAAAACTTAGGTTGTTAAGTTATCTATGTACCATCCGTTTTGGGTTCATGAAACAGTAAACATTTTTTGCCGCGCGCCAATACAAAACGAAAGACGATCCTGCATCACCAACCATAGAAAACTGATTTTAAATAAAAATCTAGAATTTTATAATAGTATGGATGTGTATGGACTTGTTCGCAACAATCTATTGAACGCCGCGTTTTTTTCTTCAAAGATTTCGCCCTGCCCTATTTCGTATGTGGAGCACAATTTAATCACGGGATAGATCCATCCGTGTTTGATCACGAGCACGGCTCGCGCGGCGCAACTATCCTAGCTGATGAACACGCGTATAAGTTATCCTACGAAGAATCTTACTTACACTCTACGATTTTAGGTTTTGGGATAGTTTTCTATACCTATAACTATCGAATTTTTTATCACAATGGATGTTGCTGAGATGTTTACCATCGCAGCAACATTATTCTTCTTGCTTGTATAACAGTATAAATACATTATCACTGTAAATTTTCGACCCATTAGACTTCATTGGCCCCATACTCATCGGGTACCTCTGATACGGTCCATACAGATCCTTACTCTGGAAGCCCGATCCTAAGAATTTGCCCGATTTTGTCCTATTCTGTAGCACTATTAAATATCTCGATATAATCCAAGTGTTTGATTGTGGAGCTTACGCGGCGCAACTATCGTGGCTGAAGAATACCCGCACCTGTAAGTTATCATACCTACATGAAGAGTGACTCTTTTTCGCGTGACAAACCTGCCAGTCTCTTTCTTTGCAAAGCTATCGTGCGAGAAAGAACGGTTGTACTGAGTTGCGCGACAAGATGTGGTAGCTCTGGGAAATATCTCTTTACCTATCTCATTCTTTGCAGTACTGCGAGAGAGTGACGGGCGATGCTATGTCGTGCGGCAAGAGGCGCGAAGCCTAGTTGTGCTAGACGATCTGGTTAGAATGTAGTCATAATCTAGTCGAGAGCGAGCGCCGTGAATTGTAAACAAGCTGTCTCATGACATAGCAATCGCGGTATTTGATGCAGCGCCATTTGCCCGGCTTGATTCCAGACATCACACTAATAAAGGTGAAAGTTTGTGCGTGTATTTGTGTGTATGTTTGTTACTTCTTCACGCTCAAACGCCTGGGCCAATTTTGATAAATTTTGGTGCGAAGGACACCCTCGATTAACACATAGGCTACTTTTTATCCCGAAATGTAGTGTTCCCATGGGAGGAGCGGGTAACACCGCGCGGCGCAGCAAGTTGTAAATATGGCGGAGAACGCGTTCTATTTAACGGTTTTCTATTTAAACATTTGCGCGCTCAGCCACGCACACAGATATAAGTACATACGTAACAGGATGCGCTCATTGATTTAGTGTTCTGACGACTGAATAATATGTCAGGCTTGGAGGCTTACACTCTGTCGTAAAGGAATCGTGTGTTGTAAAGAAGCTTTCCCATAAAGTAGCAGTCGCGGTATTTGATGCACTCCCACTTGCTCGGGCTGGCGTATTGACTGATTCCAGACATTTTAAATAATGGCGTTCCGACTAGTTGGTACCTCGTAAATGTTTTTGCATTAAAGTTCCAAGTTTAAGAGGTCTAACAGTTTAGTTTAACATTTTGTAACACTTTCTGGGTTCGAATCCCGGGAAGAGAAAATATTTTGTGTGATGAACTTGAATATTATTGAAGGTTCTCCGATATTTGTAGAATTAAATGACTTATTATTTTTTCATCGGCGCACGACCGATCTTTGTGGAAAACTTTGGAGGAGGCCTTTGTCCAGCTCTTCCAGCAGTGGACATCTATCGACCGATATGATGATAATTATTTTTCAATAATTATTGTATTGCACCATAAAAATTCCTACGTAAAAAAACGTAACTAGCGAGTACTACCTATAAGCTGTAGACGCTGTAGATAATAATAAGAAGCTTAACTGTGTATAATGCCAAATGTTATTAATAATAAGAAGCTTAACTATGTATAATGCCAAATGTTATTAATAATAAGAAGCTTAACTATGTATAATGCCAAATGTTATTAATAATAAGAAGCTTAACTGTGTATAATGCCAAATGTTATTAATAATAAGAAGCTTAACTATGTATAATGCCAAATGTTATTAATAATAAGAAGCTTAACTATGTATAATGCCAAATGTTATTAATAATAAGAAGCTTAACTATGTATAATGCCAAATGTTATTAATAATAAGAAGCTTAACTGTGTATAATGCCAAATGTTATTAATAATAAGAAGCTTAACTATGTATAATGCCAAATGTTATTAATAATAAGAAGCTTAACTATGTATAATGCCAAATGTTATTAATAATAAGAAGCTTAACTATGTATAATGCCAAATGTTATTAATATACAGCGTGGGTATTTAATACGGGCATATATTTAAATGACGATTAGTATCGGACCCTGGGATTCTATTTACATAGATTTCTTTAGAAAATTAGAATATTCTTTTTCATACGAAATAATTGAACACGCAATGTACATTAATTTACGTACCTAAACGTCATGACATACCATGTCAGCGTTCATTTGTTGGTCTACGTACATTGCTGCTTGGTTGGACTTTAAAAAATGATTGCACCTAATTAAAAACACTATTTAACAAAATAATTATGCCGTACGATTTCTATGAACAGACACTAACTGAATACATTATATGAGGCAATATATAGTCTCCTACAAAAGACACGCGAAGTAGTAAGCGTGTGCTGTCCTGTTTAACAACTTCCAACTTCTATTTCATATTTTGCGGCTATAAGTTGCTTCATAGTTGAAAGAGAAAGTAAAATGACGTATTTTCTTAAATACAATTTTTAATGAACAAGATTATAGTTAGGTAATGATAGTTAAGAACCTGCCTTGTTAAAACTCTGTGATATGACTATCTTTAGTACAAATATGAGAAAAAAATACATAATACATTCCAGTAATCCATTGTTGAAGATAGTCTATTTTAATGCAAAGTTCTCCTCAAAGTCTAATTAGATAAGATATCTTTTAGCGAGCAACACAATAAAATTATATGAAATGATCTACTTTTCTCATTACATTATGACTGTTGTTTGCAAGCTACGTCTTGTTAGTAATTAAATAGAGAACTCACTGTACTCGAAAATGTAGTTTACTGAAATCGGAATTAGGCTGAAATTCATGAGAAGTTTGGAACGAGAACGCGTAAAATGTAGGTATTTTGGCTTGTTTTCTTGTTGATGGTAGTTTTGATTTATTCTCTCTCTCCTGGGTTTCGGTATGAATCGGTTTATAATGAAATGAGTTCATAATGGAAGTTGTCTGTTGCGTACATGTGCGTCCTGTGGTTGAGGTGTCAGCGACGAAAATTGGTGTGCGTATTTAACATGTTCACGGTATTTGACCAAAGTGAAAATTTATTAGAGGACATGTCATTGAAACGTTTAGTGGTTATATTCAAATATACACGGACACAAATAAACTACCAGTAACTTTTGGACATTTCACTAATTTAATTGGACAAAAACTGTAAAGACGTGCTTCGACTATTATTTTATGTTATTTCCTTTCATTGGTGAATTAACAACAACGCCTTCGATTTAGAAAAAAAAACTTGATTAATAAATTTATTCATTTTAGTTAGGCAGAGCTGTAGATAATGAAATAATGCAGTAGGTGTTACTGAAAAAAAAACCGGCCAAGAGCATGTCAGGCCACGCTCAGTGTAGGTTTCCGTAGTTGCCAATCCTTCACAATAGACCCTTACGAGTCCTTTTGCGAGAAAGATTTCAAGCTCTATAAAAAGGTCGTAAACGCCAAAGTAACTGTAATTACTTATTACCTTCTGGAAGTTATGGATTATACGCGCCATATTTAGCGGAATGTTTTAGTGCAGTATGGCACTTAACTAACATGTGTAACGTTCAAAGTATAAGAAAACCGCGCGGCACTTACGTCATTTTAAATAAAATTATGAAATTTTGCGATGACTTAAAAACGGCTGACCGATTTTATTCAATGTAGTTTTCATTGAAAGTACTTATAAGGCCTCATTTTCATGATATTTTCCATAATTTTTTGACCCGTGGATACTCATAGCAAATTTCAGCTTTCTAGTAGATACTAATGGTCACCGGAGCTAAGTCGCGGACGGACGACAGACAGACAGACGGACATGGCGAAACTATAAGGGTTCCTAGTTGACTACGGAACCCTAAAAAACGTAAAAAAAAATATTATGCTACATACTCGTATTACAACAAAGTTATTACATAACAGTATTGGAAAAAAAATGTTATATCCAAATATGACATTATTTAGTTTACATTATAGGATCCAGGGTTTGGACCCAAATGAAAATTGCCTTATTAGTGTAATATAAGGCGAATCTAAAAATAGGTTTTTTTGGGTTAGTTCCAAATATTTTGTTTCTGTATTTGGAATTCTTAAATAGTAGGTACTGAATGTCAAATGTTAAAAACGCGTATTTAAATAAAATGCACAATGTCGACGACGTTGTATTAAATATACGTACATATATATAGTATAATTTTTTAATGTGCATATAAGTAGACGTTTTATTTGTTAAAAGTGAAAAGTCAGGTTAATATTTCGTTCGATATTTCGATTGTAAACGTGTGGCATTTTTAATAGAAAATACACAGATTAGATTTTGTTCCCACTACACAGCAATTATACATACAGTCTCATTAAATTCCACTTTCCATTACAATCGACATCATCCTGACTAAATACTTAATAGACCTAAATAAACTCATGTACCTACTTTGTACTAGTAAACATTCCCGAGAGAGAGAGATCTCTGAGAATTTTAGCAGTATTCTACCCTACCAACATAAAAGGACCAACTTTAAGAGAGATACGTAATTACTTAGGTCCTTTTAAGACTACGGCTTGTATTGAATATTTTATTTCTTCACTTACGCAAAGGCAAGCCTCAAATTAACCTGACAGGCCTTCTCCCCCTTTGGCAGTTACCGATTCGTCGAGTAAATTATTAATTTGATTCCTCTCCTGTTGAATATATGTTCTGCTGGGATGTTAGAATTTGATGTGATCAGCATTTAATGGGGAATATTGTTGGTTATTAATTATTAAATTTTCGGCGAAATGCCAGTCAATTTATCATCGTGGTCTGATAATATTGTGTTACAATTATTAAATTTTGCGCGTGAAATAAAGCTACCTACGTATGTTGTTTCATGTCCTAGAGTAATATCCTTTGTTTAAAAGGAAACTTTCAATCAAATAAGGATGAAATTATAAATAGGTATGTTAAAGATTATTATTTCGATTGCACTTTAGATTATCTCAGGATTTTACATTAAGTATTGTTCTTAATAATACGATTGTAGCGAAGAATCTCGACCGAGACCTTAAAAAGAGGTTCTCTGCGACTATTAATTTCCTCTCTCTGAAACTTACCTTGAGCACCATAAGTTGAGTTTTTTTTATAATATATCATTATTTTTTGTTTACATAATATGTAAGTATTAAAGTAGTTTTTATACACAATTTAAAACACAGAGAAACGTTATCCAGGAAAGAGTGGAAGATATTAAGGGAGGCATATGTCCAACACTGATCGTAAAAATGTTCAAAATTATGATGATGATAATGATACACAATTTATAAAATACCTACAATGACCATCCACCTGTGCAATGATGCAGCTTTCCTTAGTGTCAGTTGCTCTGTATTTTGCCCACGTTCTGTCAAATGCAATATAAACGCTTTATCGTTCACAATGATTGCGTTTCAAGTTCCGTTTCATGTTTACAGCACATAAAATGGAATATTATTTTAACAGATTCGGGCAGCGACCGACATAAAGAGATAATCGTTTTTTTAACAGTTTTGCAAATGCCCGATCGGGTCAGATACATACGGGAACGAGGCTAGTGATTTGTGATGTAGTACTTCCTTTTTTTTATTGCCATGGAACAATGGAATATTACCAAACGATTTCGTTTGTTTTCTTTGGTAATATGGGGGAGCTAATGCCTTGTTTCTAGTGACCGACCGAAACACGTTTTTCTGCCGAAACCGAAACCGAAACCGAAGGTTCGGTTCTGATTACAGTTTCGGCCGAAACCGAAACCGAAACCGAACCTTTTATAAACGTGATTAAAACGTTGTATAAAATGTCAGCCGGTCGTTTTTTCTAGATCTAATATGAATACAATGAAACATGTCACTGGCATAATTGACCGATGGAGCAAAGCGTTTCAGTTGCAGCTTGGCCCAAAATTCTTTCGTATCATATGTGTGGACGATTGGATGCTTTTTGGGGTGTTCTCGCCTGGAGGTAGTATTTCTTAACCGATTCTCATGAAGTTTTGTGAGTAGGTTTTATAAGAATATACTTAGAAATGGTAAAAAATTAGAAATTTCAGCGATACACAAAAAACTCACGTTTCACTTTTGTTCAATTGATATTCTAACATTGACACTTGGTTCAAATTAAATTACCCAGAAAATGAAAATGTAGCATTAACAGCTGTAATACTGTACTGAGGCAGCGATCTTTTTATTGTATATGGTATAAAATAAAACAAGTTTAAAAACATAGCAACAAAATAATTGATTGAGTTTAAATTATTATAATTGCAATCAGGTGGTCTCGTAACGCTAACTCAAACGTACTAATTTTATTACATACATGCAACAATGACGAATTCTAAAGTCATTTTATGAAATAAGTAAACCTCACTTTTATCCTAAAAAACCAATATCGCCGTCAATTTGTTTGTAAATTTAAGAAAAGCGTTAAGATTTACAATATGAGATGACCAATTCATAACAAAAATAAAATTAAGTAGTGATGATTCGGATATAGGAGGGGTCCTATCTCCGCTATTTGAAAAACTGAATCGACGAAAAAATACTATACAGGGCGTCCCAAGACTATGGGACATGACTAACTAATTCTTAGAAAATCTTTAAATGCAGAATTACTAACTTTTAAAAAGAACATAGTCTTCTTTCAGCAAAATATCCTATCTACGATATGTAAGGTACTTTCCCTTGATGTCCCATAGTCTTGGGACGCCCGGTATACTTATCGAACATACTCACAAAATTTCATGAGAATCGATTGAGAAATTCGACATTAAGGCAAGAGTCGGTAAGCGCACGGACATCCAAACGTCCGGGCATACGAAAGAATTTGTGGGCCAATGCTGAAACGGAAATGCTTTGCTCGCTCGGTCAATTACTTAACATTATTCGGGGAACAAACACAAACGTCACCTCACTTAGCAAAGTGATTCAGCGGCCGGCAGACTCAGGTGAGCGACGCCATATTGCCAACCGTGCCGACTGCCGAGCGCACCCGACGTTAACCGAACGCGATCCGAAAGTACGATGTTGGAAGTTTCGGCGCGGCCGAAAGGTTCGGCTGTTTTTTGGCCGAAACCGAACCTTTGGCCGAAACATGATTTTTAGGCCGAAACTGGCCGAAACCGAAACCGAAACCGAAACTTCGGTCGGTCACTACTTGTTTCTCTTAATTTTATTTTTATTTTATACTAGCGACCTTCCCCGGCTTCGCACGGGTGCAATGCTGATACTAAATGAAAAGTGTTTCTCTACTGTATTATGCATGTATTAAACATAAAAACCTTCCTCTTGAATCACTCTATTAATAAAAACCGCATCAAAATCCGTTCCGTAGTTTTAAAGATCTATAGGGATAGACAGATAGTAGGAAGTGGCTTTGTTTTATACTATGTAGTGATGACTTAATTAATGCCTAGGGTTATTTTTATAATCTTTAATTAATATGTACAAGCCTTGAATACCAATAAGATAGGGAATGTGCCGTTCTCGAGAATGTTTGCCGATTCGTTTGGGGAACGAACGTTCTCGGCAACATTTCCCGTACAAATCAGGAAAGGTTCTCAAGAACGGCACATCCCTAGTCCCGGATTCCCGGGACAGCCACAACACTACTCATTCGTTTCTTGATACAATTACTATTAAGCCGATTGCCGTGGCAAGAGGTAATTTCCATTGTGTACATTGTTCCTTTATTTGGGAAAGGGGGATGTTTATTACATTTATTGGGGTATCCTTTTATTAGTTCCAGGATCGTGACGGTTCCCATTATGGTTTCATACAAAACAGGTATATTCTAATAAAAGGGCTTTTTACTGTCTGTTTTTATTAGGATGCGAGCTGTAATGACAAAATTGGGGAAATTTAGGGAAAAATACATTGTGTCTCGGTAGTTGGTAAGTACTCATACTCATACTCATACTCATTTATTAATAAAATGTCAACATTTTACAAGTCAATATAGTACTTACGCGTTTATGCATTTTTTACGTGGAATAAAGCATCTAGGTACCTAAAATTTAAGATCTGGGACGTAACTTGACTGATGTTGGTATATAACTAGTCGTCAACGACGATATTTTCTAATAAAAAATCACACAATAATCAATCACGAGACTCCATTATTTTGACGTTTTGACAACGCAAAAAAAGTAAAGTAGGCTGGACATTTTCAAACATTCTCCTATGAAACATGCCTTTTATATTCCACTAGGCCGCCAGTTAGACATCAAATCATTAGTTCAATGAAAATCCCTGGATATCATTTCACATTTGGAAGTTGCAAATTATGTTAATAATTACAATACAATACAAGTAGGTACGCTTTATTGCACACCTCATAAAACATACAGGAGAAATACAATGCAAGAAATTACAAAGGTAAACAACAGGTGGTCTTATCGCTAAAGAGCGATCTCTTCCAGACAACCTTTGGGTAGTGGAGAACTTGAAAAATGATTTTGTTATTAGGCGGTGCAAAATGCGGAAAAAAGTATATAAGTACGAAAAACAAATAAATACATAAATTTAATAAACAATAAATACATGCATATATTCAGCCAAGAGAACATATATAATTATACCTATAGTTATAAAAAAAATAACCTTGATGATTTTTTTCCACAGTTGTATTTCGAGGCTCAGAAAATTCTGAAGCTATTTGGCACGGAGTCTGTCACAGCTAACGCCATATTAATGAGATATCGTCTCAAGTAGTAGTGCCAGTGCAAGCTATAATCATTAGTCAAACCTAAACACTAATCAATTACGCTAGGCACTAAATCAATCTCTCTAATCATCCATTCTAGTCGTTTAATCAGATTACCACTAGGCACGAATCAATCACACTAACCGTCCTAATTCATCAGTCATTTCTACTTCTTAGGTTTCCTTTTTTACCTATTCCTGTGGCGTGAAGAGATTCCTGCTAGTGGGTCTGAATTCTCAGATAAAGTTCGGCTCAGTTACTGACGACGAATCGAGCCAAGCTAGTAAAAGTATCAGGTTATCTTTAAAAAAAAACGTTATATCAAATATCTTTTATACTAATTGAAATTATACCCAATGAATTTATACTTAATGTTGCTATCTCAAATGAAACATTATACATATCAAATGTTGTAATATCCAATACCGCGGATACTTTTAAACCGTATTATCCAATCTGCGTCCTGAAATAATTTCCTGATCGAAAAACGCTCATAAATCGCTAATAAAACTGGTATATCTCGCGAAGCTGCTTCATATTAAAAGCAGAGGAACCTGAAATCCGGTGAATAAGCGCATCACAGTAATAAACACAATACAGTAATAGAACAATCATAAATTAATTACTGGAAAACATTGATGCAAAGTAGATAACAATGCTACCATTGTTTAATTTAAGATTTCTCATGTAATATTTTTCTTGTTGGTGTGCAATAAAGTGTTGTTGAATTGCATTGAATTGAATGCTTACAGACGGTATTCTTTAAAACAAGATTCTTTATAATATTTAAGTATACTAAATAAAATAACATTCCAAAATGTTTATTGACAATTTGTTTTCTATGAAGAGGGGTCAACATTTTAGGAAAATCTAACAGCGTAATACAGGATTTGTACGGGCGCGTGGCGCTATCTATTGGTAAAAATGGCTTTATCCGTTCATCACACCGAAACGGCTGGACGGATTTTAAGCAATTTGAGTAGAAGCCGGAAACGTGGGAATGCTCTTAATAGACAAACACTTCTCACCGAATGCTTCAATTCATCCAATTTTCATTTCATAGACTTCTCAGGAATACTTTTTTCTGAAATTTTGAAAATGTCAACCTTTAGCCATCTAATTAGATTAGGTTAGGTTAGGTTAGGTTTATGTTATAAAGAAAGAAGAAAGAAAGAAATATGTACATTATTCATGACGTGACCATAGAACATAATTATATATCATCCCAAAATATTTTATGGTTTCAGAAAAAAATTGCTTTCGATGAAATAATATTACAATGAAATTAAAATTCGATGAAACGTTTTTCTGTAAAACAAGGGTAAACCCAAACATGGTTATAGTTATAGGATTTACTCTTCACTCGTCTACGGTAAAAAGAAGTTTTAGGAGGACGAAGCTGAGGACACTAAAAAATATTATTATGCCTTATCATTTATCAATCGCGTAATAATAGCGTACATAATTAAATAAAACTTTTAATACCTACCAAAAAGGTAAATCAATTATGAAAAAGCAACAATTACCAAGTTAAATAAAAGCCTATAAATAGTTTTAATTGCCCGTTTTAAGATAAATCGTTCCGATAAATCTGTGAAAACTTACGTTTAGACCGATTTGTTAATAGCCTGTAAAAGGGTTTATGAGAATAATTGGATTTAATTGAGGTTGGTATTAGAATGCTGTTACAGATCGTGTTAATTTGCAGAGCTTTGACTCCAAACGTCCGACAGATGAGTATCGTCGAATTGTTATCACTACATAGTATAAAACAAAGTCGCTTCCTTCTGTCTGTCCCTATGAAGGCTTAGGTCTTTAAAACTGCGCAACGGATTTTGATGCTTTTTTTAATAGATAAAGTGATCCAAGAGGAAGGTTTAGATGTACATGTAATACATACATAATATAGCATTGCACCCGTGTGAAACCGGGGCGGATCGCTAGTTAACTAATATAATGAGGTTTAATTAATTTCGTCAAGCTTAATTTTGATAGTTCCGAAACTAAGAAAATATATTTAAGTATACGCTTAACAAACGAAATAGCGTAACATATAACATTAAAGTATAATAGGTAGAAGCTTCGAAAAAGGACACCATAATAAGAATAACATTTACCACGAGTCTTTTAAATCCTTAATGCTTTTCTCGTGTAAAGTCGCAACATTCGTATAGTTCTAACGACCCATTTCCATCTGTAACAATGTATATAAATGTTTGCATATATTCTTAAACATAATATAATTAGCATAGCCCGACACACTTGGCCGACAGTAGACGTCAAATCATTCGTACACCGAAAACCCTGTATGATAATAAATGACCTATCGCTTTTACATTTATTAAGCCGCTTTACACTTTAATACAACACTTGGTACAATTTATAGGTATTCATTTTAGTTACTTGACTTATCCTTTGATTGTCCCTTATTTTGAATTTACAGCGTGTAGTCAGACTTCTGCAATGTTACAACCAATGTGTTAGCGAGGATATCATAAACGTTAGTTTGTAGGGATCGAATAAAGGGTTGTTTACGGTTATTTTATGTCAACGCGTATGAACTTTAATTGGTTTGGGTATTGCGACATTCCTAGTTTAATATTCTGAATAGATACGCGAACACAGGGTATTTGTTTAACAATGAAAAGCTTACATTGAATATAAAAAAAATGTTTTTTGTATGTTCTAGTGTAACAATAAAAAGCTTACATTGAATATAAAAAAATGTTTTTTTTGACACTTTGCATGACGAAAATTTTGTTTTGAAGATGTTAATCGATTTTATTTTTTTATTGGGATCAAATGCCTATATGGGACTAACTACACTTAGACTGCTCCAAAAGTCAGAAATTACCGTCAAAGTTCAACATTCTAACGGAGCGCTAAAACCGCTCCATACAAATGGCCACCTAATCATGACGTCATGATTTAATTTATTTATTTATTTATTTATAGAAAAACAGGTTACATAACATTACAGTTTACACCAATGCGTCATGAACCGAACAATGTTTATTTTGACGGCGAAACGGCGTGGCCCCGTTGTTCCGACATCTCGGGTGTTGGATTTGGTAGGTTGCCCCGGAACCGACGAAACACGACACCTTTCGGCCAGAAATCAGCACACGCGATGGTGTCCTGGAGCGGCCGCGGCACGCGCACCACAAACGAGCTGAAGTGCACGTAGTGGCGCGAATGCAACTGGAACACCCTCAGGTCCCTCAGCGAGTAGCCGGTTTTCTGGCGAACATACTGCGTCACTTCTTCAGCGGTGGCAGTGTGATGCAGGCGCGACACGTATAGCGCCTTGCTCGGTGTGGAGACCCGCAGACCACAAC